>JAQQAC010008880.1:1175360-1205704 GCA_029783875.1 Phataginus tricuspis
GAGGCTGGATGCAAAGGCAGTTCCCCACAACACTCTAGGCCCCTCTTGGTCATTTGCTGATCTGCATGACGTGCAGGAAAAGCAACCAACAGGCCAGTAGCTGTGTCGACACGAGTCCTGATATCCTTCTGATATGGGCAGAAGCCCAATGTAGTCTATCTGCCACCTAACAAGGGGTATCAGCCCCTTAACTATTGTCCCATGTTGCTGCAGGACTTGGTGTAAGTCCCTCTTAGAGCACATAAGGCACTCCCTCCGAGCTCTGTTGACTTCTTCAAAGGTCAATGGCGAGCCCCACTGGCAGGCCCACATTGTCTTTTTCTCTGTGTGCAATAAGCGCTGATGTAACCATCGGGCTACATCAGAAGCAAGCCTTCCTTCTAGCCAATGCACCTGGGCCAGTGTGTCTGCTTCATCATTCCCGGGGGATGCCAAAGGCAAGTAGTATATGGTAACTGTCTTAATCTGACCAGTGGCCCACATGTCTTGCCACAACTCCAGCCCCCGCCCCTCAGAGGAGCTGGTGACCAACAGTCCAGTTGGCCTGCTACCATGTCAGTAGCCACAGGGTCAAGCCCCGATAGACAGCCCAGCTGTCAGTACAGACAGTTATTGGGGAAGGCTCCTGGGTGATCACGAGTGATAACTGCTCACAACTCAGTCCATTACTGCTCTTTCCTTCCCCGTCCTCCATCCATACTGTCTCAGTCTTAGGACGGAAAGCCACAGCCCTCCACTTCAGGGGCTGCGCATGACTGGAGCCGTTTGTACACTAAGCATCTTCAGGCATAGGGGCTTTTCCCTCCTAATAAGGACAAAAGTAAATTCTTCCTGCTTTCCACTAGTATATGTCACTGGCCCCAATGAGCATTGGAGTTCTCCACTTAAGGGGCTAGTGGAGAGGGCGTTATGCTGCTGTAAATATGCGCCCCCTTTGGCCAGTGTAGGTGTCTGAGCCATGCCCCTCCGTGGCCTTTGGGTCCAGTCTCGCATCCACCCCGCGATGGGATAGGTGGTTATTACCTTAGAGCTGTTCCGGTGATGGGCTCCTTAGCCAGTAAGGCATGGTACACAGCAGCCAGTTGCTTCTCTGTTAAGGTGTACTGGACCTCTGCTCCTTTCCACAGTTGTGGCCAGAATCCAGTAGGTTGGCAGGTCCATCCAGACTGCTGCCAGAGGCCCCATCCATAGCCATCTTTGGTTACACGAACATCTAGCTCACAGGGCCTTGATGGATCCATTACACTCAAAGCCCGCACGACCTTGACTGCTCGCTTAGCAGTAGTAAAGGCAGATGCACATGTTTCATCCCAGTTCCACCTGATGCCCTTTCGTACCAACCAGTATAAGGACCTCAGAATTTGTGCCAAGTGTGGGATAAACACTCTCCAGTAACCCAAAAGACTCAAAAACTCTTGTAATGCTGCCACACTTTTAGGGGTGGGAAAATCCTGGACCTTGTCTATGACTGCTTCCAGGATAACTTTAGTCTTACCCAACGAGACAACCCCCAAAACTTTACTGACAAACCAGGTCCCTGAACTTTGGTGCTGTTCACAGCCCATCCTTTCTCCTGTGGATGTTGCAGCAGTCTAGGAGCTGCCCCTTCTATCTGCAAGAGCATCAGGTGTGAGCATGACATCATCAGTGTGGTGTTGCAGCTGCACCACCTCTAGGGGCGGCCTGCTCAGACATCGTACCCATGAAGACAGGTTTCAGGGTTCACCAGTCCTGCTAACACCAGGTGTAGCTCTGGGAGAAAGGGGTGTTCCCAGCCCAGGGTGAGTAGACCAATGTGACCAAAATCAGTCAAGGGAAAGGATAGATTGGAAGAAAGCCTTTTATTACTCACAATGAGGCCTAGCTCCATCCTTCCCCTCTGACTGGTGCTCTCGCTCTACCCACATGTCGCACTCTCTCCTTTCTCCCCGGCCCCTGCCAGCCAAAGCTCACTTGGTGCTCTCCATCCCCTGCAGCCGTGGCACTCAGGCACGCGCTTGCCTCTCCACCCGCCCCTTCCAGGAGGAACTCCATGGGCAGTCCTGAGCAACTGACAGGCACCAGACCAATTATGCACAGAGAAGAGGACAGAACAGTCTCTCTCCACCCCTTTCCCTGGAGGCTCTGGGAAGCAGCAATATATGTGAATGGACTAAGGCCAGGCAGGAGATTCTGGAAATTTACCTTACAGACCCACTGAAACTGCAGTTTAACGAGACCTGCAGGTGATTCTTAGGAGAAGCTCATCCTGGAGTTCATGCAAGTGTTCCTAATGATGGTGACACTGAGGTCTTTCTACATTTCAGATGCTTTGTGGGACTAAAGTGTTCCTTAGATGTTTTGGTAATTTATATCCTGTCATGGGACTCACACCTCTTTATTGCTATTTACATAACCATATCTTCACTATGCAAATTAATAGTTACCATTTCTAAATGTTTCATTAAATGTAGTTTTGCATTTTGTGAAAATTGTGTACACACCTTTCAAACTCACTAGCCCCGTCTTACATAATGCTCCAGAAGCCTCGGATTATTTGGTCTTTTTCAACCTTGGTATCTAACAGTTAATTTTCTAGCTATTTCTTTTTCCTTGGTCTTGCTTTCTTAAGAGATGACTATTCAACTATTGTGTTATCATTTCCTTTCCAGAAGAGGTACCTAATTATTAAGTCCAGTTACATCCAGTAGGGTCAGAGCTGTTGTTAACTCAACCCCCCTACCCCCACAAGTACACATTTTTTTTTAATGAAAAATAATAACTTTTTTTAAAGGGTATATTTTTTCTCACAGGAAAAACAAGTGTAGAATTATGGTAATGTGACTTTACATTTTTTTCCTCAGCTTATGAAATGTTATCTGATCCAGTGAAAAGACGAGCATTTAACAGTGTAGATCCTACTTTCGATAATTCGGTTCCTTCTAAAAGCGAAGCAAAGGACAATTTCTTTGAAGTGTTTTCCCCAGTGTTTGAAAGGAACTCCAGGTGAGTGAGACATCCCCTGTGGTCCTAATGCTTTATTGGCTTGCTTCCTGGGGTCTAGGTTTCTGCTTTTGTCCTCGGTTATAGTCTTACCCTCTTCTTGGCCCTCCTCCTCCACAATACTGAGTATTCTCTTACTCATTTGGCTCTCTTCACAGAAGTCCCACCTCTCACCTCTCTGTAGTGAATTCCTTTACAGCTCATGGGATGCTTTACTTTCAAATTTCCTTTTGGAGAAAGAACAAAATAATGGGTACATTATTCTATTTGGCCCATTATCATTTGAGAGAAGCTTTTGTTCTATTTTTTGAGCATCTAATTGTCATAAGGTTCTCTAACAAAAGATAATTTATATTGAAGATTAAAGCATATATACTTCATTTCATTAAACTCAATTTTTAAATAGTGTGCACCAATATTCTCCTTCTGTCTAGTTCCGTCTGCACTAGAATGTTCCCTCAGAGTGTAGCTTGGCTGCACAGTGGGGTCACCTTGAGAGCTCGAACAGCTGATGTCTGGTTCTACCTGGAGAGGTTGTGACTTAATTGTGATTTCAATTTAATTGGTTTGGAATGCCTCTAGGGTTGTTAATGCTCCCAGGTAATCCGATGTACAATCAAGAATGAAAACTGTTTTGTCTGGTGCAGCTTTCTCCTCTTCTCTTTCTCCTCACCTTTGTTTTGCAACAGTGCTGAAGGTGGTAAATAAAATAGTGTGTTATATTTTTTGGTGGAATGATTCCATAGAGTGAAAAACATGGGTCAGTAGCAGCACCAGGATCCTTGTAGAGATGATGGATGGGTGGGGTGCTGAACCTAGAAGTCTGACTCTTAAGGGTGCAGATGGTGGCAGGGATGGGTGGACATCTGTTCCCTCTGTGAGTATTAGCATTTTTTTAAAGTCTAGGCCTACAGGTTGCTTCTGTACTGTCTGCTGAGGGGCAGGAAGTCAGTGAGCTTGGGTAAGAGGGCTTGGGCCTGTTTTTCCTAGTCAGCTTGGCAGCCTCTCCTGCCCTGCAGTTTGCAGAACCGAATAATCTGACGGTTAGAACCTGTTCCATTGTGTCCTCCCACACCCCACCCACCCCTGTCCTTTCTTTTATTGCACCTGCATTTGTTGAGCTCCCCGCTGTGGATCTTCTCGTTGCATCTCAGTCACAGAGGATGTAGGGGAGGAGAGTGTAGGGGTTAGTAAAAACCATTATTGTTTTTTAATAAATTAACTTGTCTGTTGAACTTTTATACAAAAATTTTAATGGAATTTTTCTTTTATTAAAGTAATTTATATTACTTGCATTAATATTTTATAGTTAATATACAATATTATATAGGATTCAGGTGTACAGAGTACTGATTCAACAGTTACATAAATTTCAAAATGTTCACCATGTAAGTGTAGTTACCAACTTTCACCACACAAAGATACCACAGTATCATTGACTGTATTCCCTATGCTGTACCTTTCATCCCTGTGACTTATTATCTTGTAATTGGAAGTTTGTCCGTCTTGATCCCCTTCACTCATTTTGCCTGTCCCCCACCCGCCGACAGCAGCCACCAATTTGTTCTCCATGTTTATGAGTTTATTTCTGCTTTGTTTAATATTTTAGATCACATATAAGTGAAATCATGTTATTTGTCTTTCTCTGTCAGACTTATTTCACTAGCATAATACCTTCTAGGGCCATCCTTGTTGTTGCCAATGGCAAGACTTTGTTCTTTCTTATGGCTGAGTAATGGTCCATTGTGTATATGTACCACCTCTTCTTTATCCATTCATCTACTGATGGACACTTAGGCTGCTTCCATTTCTTGGCTACTGTAAATAGTGCTGTGATAAACATAGGGGTGCATATATCATTCTGAATTAGTGATTTTGCTTTCCTCAGGTAAACTCCCAGAAGAGGAATTATTGGTTTTTACAGTATTTGAATTTTTCTCTCTTCTGATATTTCAGATGGTCAAATAAAAAAAATGTCCCTAAACTTGGTAATATGAATTCATCATTTGAAGATGTAGATGCATTTTATTCTTTCTGGTAAGTGAATACACTGTTTCTATGATATTGCCCTTTTTTTGAACGATAAATATTCAATAAGTACTTGACTTGTTCATAAACTAATTGAAGTATAGGAGAATCACAGAACCTTCACTGACCAAAAGCACTCTGTTCAGAAATTAAAGGTTTTTTTTCACATAATGCAGTATTATTTCCTTTGTAATACTTAGGCTTTTATGATTATATTTTTTAATCTGTTTTTCCTAATTAGACTTCTAGATAGCAAGTACCCTATAGTGGCAAAAAATGAAATTCAGGGTGTCATTTGACTTCAGTAAAAATGAAGACATTTTCATTTAGCTGTCTTCGTATTGAAAGTACTTAAGCACATTAGGAAGGTAGTGCTATTTGTTTCTAATTCACTAATTTTTAATAAATATGATATTCAGTAACTGTTTTATATGTGCTGTATTTTCTCATTAAGTACCTGATAAATGAAAAGATAAAATCACTCTAAAACCAAAATGACATAATTTAGCCCTATCAGTGGTAGTTGCTTTTCCCTCAAGGATACAAACAGAAAATAACCATTGTTAGGGTTGCCTTAAAACCTGACAGCCTGGTGAACGTGAAGGCAGGACACCTGAACAAGCCCAGGGAAGAAAGAGACCCTGTAATGAAGAGAGAGCAGGGAGGTCTGATTTTGACTTGGGGGTGGGGTGATGAGTGTATTTTAGGTTTTTATACCAAATACAATGGCATTTAAAAAACAGGAAGAAGAGACTAAGTGCAGTGTTAGCTCGGTACCAAAAGTCAGGGGAGGGCTCTATTAAAACACTTGCCTTGATGTTTCTTAGAATTAAAGGATTTTTAAATGTTTTTTGCCTTGGTTTTATTTCATTTCTATCTATATTAGGTATAATTTTGATTCTTGGAGAGAATTTTCTTATTTAGATGAAGAAGAAAAAGAAAAGGCAGAATGGTATGTATTTAAATCACTGCTTAAAAGAAAATACTTGGCTCTTTAGTATTTGTGATGATATAAAAGTATACACCTATATGTCTTAAATATCTTTATATATCCTTTCTAAATGAGTTTTTGGTATTTTTGAGATTCCATCTCACAAGTTAACCTAGATGGGGCCAAATTAGTGTTTGGTTAGGCTATGCTTAAGATATTGCCAAGAAACAATTGCCAAAAATGTTCAATTTAGCAAATTCTTTTTCTTCTGGTTGCTTTACTGGTTTTATTTTAGTTTTTTCTCTGTGGAGGGAAATTTTTTTGACATGAATGTTCCCAAAAAATCAACCAAAATTAATATAAGTGGAATCACCCTTTGGCTAATGTTGAAAGTGGTATGGCATTTTAATCTTTCTGAACTTTATTTACATATAGATTTATAAACTTACATTTTCCAGTCATACCATCTATATACAATAGCTTCTAACATTTTCTGTTTTATAGTCGTGATGAGAGGAGATGGATTGAGAAGCAGAACAGAGCAACAAGGGCACAACGGAAAAAAGAAGAAATGAACAGAATAAGAACATTAGTTGGCAAGTATAATTGGTGGTGATTTTTTAAGTTTTTTAATTAAATGATAGAAATTCAAAAGGATCACTTTTTTTCTGGTAGACAATGCATATAGCTGTGATCCAAGGATAAAAAAGTTTAAAGAAGAAGAAAAGGCCAAGAAAGAAGCAGAAAAGAAAGCAAAAGTGGAAGCAAAACGGAAGGAGCAAGAGGCAAAGGAAAAAGTAAGATGATTTTGATGAATCTGGACTGTAGATATTTAAAATCTTTCATCTTCAGATCTCTTTAAGACACTATCATCTCACAGCAGAGAATTAGGTGCCACTCTGAGTGGATCATGGCAAGTTTGGTCTAATTGATAGTTACAAGGATCTTCCTTACCAGCAAATTTTTACTGAGCAAAATCATGTCATACAAATTCCTTTACTGTTACGCATATTTCTAATATGTCCATTTTTCATTTCTGATGTTTGTAGAACTTTATCAGCTGCCTTTCCCATATCAGCCTTGAGTCTTCAACAAGTTGACATGTCCCCTTTTCCCCTAATTTGTTAAAAGATTGAATTTTTTAAGTAAGATGCTAGAGCACTTAGAAATTCGAAATTTCTTTTTCAAATTATTTTATTCCCCATTATTAAAGCAAAGACAAGCTGAATTAGAAGCTGCTCGGTTAGCTAAGGAGAAAGAAGAAGAGGAAGTTAGACAACAAGCACTACTGGCAAAGAAGGAAAAAGATATCCAGAAAAAAGCCATTAAAAAGGAAAGGCAAAAACTTCGAAACTCATGTAAGGTATGTCAGACTGATTGATTAAACACTAAATAACAAGTAAATCAGGTTGCTGATTAAACTTAAAAATATTTCTTTTCTTCTAACTGTGCAAATGTAATTTTTAAAAATAAAATTCACTTTTTAAAAATTTCACGTGCATATTTCAGTATACAACTCTGAAAGTTGGGTTTGTTATTTAACATAACCATCATACCATTTTCAAACCTAAAAAAACTTGTTTAATCTTCTAATAGTCCATATTCAGATCTTCTTGATTATCTCAACAATGTCTTTATGGTTGGTTTATTTAAACTTGGATCTAAATAAGATCATTACAAAGGTTTCAATAGTGTGCCTTCTGATTGTGTCTGTATCAGGCCTCCTGTCGTCACCGTCTCTCCCCCTCCCCCATTGCCATTCATTTGTTGGAGAAACCTGATCATTTGAGTATATGCTACAATTTGGTTTTGGCTGGTGTGTTCTTAATGGTTTAAAATTAATATTTATCTCAGAAAAAGTTATTTTAGAAGTTAAAAACTTGGGTTCTTTTCATGGATCTAAAGTCTTTCATTTTTATCTAAATAAAGGGGTGTCATTTGGATGAGTACCAGTAGCGTCCACTCAAATACATTTTTCACTAAAATATTTAACCAAAAACCCCAGAAGTTTTTAAATGTAGTTTTGTTCAAGAGATGTTCTTAACATTTTAATCCTGTAGAGTCAGAGACCAGTAACACGAGTCTCAATCAGCATTGAATGAATTAATGAAATTACAAGCTAGAGTAGAGAGTGCCACGTATCGAGTACTATGTCATTGTAGTTAAATTCAGCAGGTACATAAACGCTCACTGTGTATAGAAACATTCTTTTTCACATGACTGTCCAGAGGCTGTAGATACTAGTATATATATATATATTCTAATGTTTGCCATCCTAAATCTTCAGTTACTAACATAATTGAAATTTACCTGCACCATTAGCAAGCTTTGAAAGAGATTTAATAAAAACACAAGCACGGGTTATCTCTTCAGGCTTTTGGTAAGCAAGAAGAAAATCTAAATAGAAAAAAATGAAGTATTTTCCTCAAATTTCCCCTCGAAAATGGTTTTGAGCCGGACGCATTTACAAAGTAGCAAAGAGTATAAGCTCAGAGCAAGCTGTCTGGGTTTGTGCTCTTTCTCCACTTACCACCGAATACCTGTGGTCCTCAGGACGCTGCCTCAGCCCTTTGTGCCTCGGTTTCCTTACCTGTACATTGGCTGAAACAATGCCTAGTAATACAGTTGTGAGGATTAAATGAGGTCATTCTACGTGTGGTACTTGACACATTTGGCATATAATGAGAGATCACTAAAAACCTCAAAAAAGTGGCCAATTAGAAAATAGAAAGTTTGAATAGTGCCTAGAGATCCATAAATGAGGGTAAAAATTCTAGCATTTGGTAACTTTCCTTTATTGCGCCTTCCAGCATGAGTTCATTTATTTATTCATCACATATCTGATGAGAATTTATGTGCCAAACAGTTACAGTTGGTGTGGATATAATGATTGATACAGACTTTGTCTTCAGGGAATCTGCTGGTTAATGATGGAGTATGACATGTAAACAGGCATTTCAGACACTAAGATGAGTAGGAGGAGAAGAAGGTACCAAAAAGGTACTCAGAGAAGGCTTTCCAGACGAGTGGGATTTAGCTGGGCGAGACAGTGTGTGTACAGGATTAGAGATGCGCGGCAGTGAGCGCTGGGAAAGTGCAGAGATCCAGAGGAGTGCGGTTCAGGGAGCCAGAGGCAGCTGGAGAGGCAAGGAGGAGCCAAGCCCAGCACGTTACATGTCTTGCTAGTTTCTAGCTGATCCTGAGCTGGTTTTGGTCAGGATGCCGGGAGAAGACTAGAGGCAATTTAGGCCAGTCAGGAGTCTTGCCATAATCCAGGTACGAGTATTGGGCCTTGAACTAAGATAGAGATGGAATAGAAGAAGCTGAATGAAATGAACTCAGTATTTTTTTTATACAATTTTTTTATTAAGGTATTATTGATATACACTCTTATGAAGGTTTCACATGAAAAACAATGTGGTTACTACATTCACCCATATTATCAAGTCCCCCCACATACCCCATTGCAGTCACTGTCCATCAGTGTAGTAAGATGCCACAGAGTCACTACTTGTCTTCTCTGTGCCACACTGTCTTCCCCATGATCCTCCCACACCATGTGTGCCAATCATAATACTCCTCAATCCCCTTCTCCCTCCCTCCCCAACCCCTACCCTTTGATAATCTCTAGTCCCTTCTTGGAGTCTGTGAGTCTACTACTGTTTAGTCCCTTCAGTTGTGCTTCATTGTTATACTACACAAATGAGGGAGATCATTTGGTATTTGTCTTTCTCTGCCTGGCTTATTTCACTGAGCATAATACCCTCCAGCTCCATCCATGTTGTTGCAAATGGTAGTATTTCTTTCTTGTGGCTGTATAGTATTCCATTGTGTATATGTACATCTTTATCCATTCATCTACTGATGGACACTTAGGTTGCTTCCATATCTTGGCTATTGTAAATAGTGCAGCAATAAAAATAGGGGTGCATATATCTTTTTGAATCTGAGAACTTGTATTCTTTGGGTAAATTCGTAGGAGTGGGATTCCCAGGTCAAATGGTATTTCTATTTTTAGTTTTTGGAGGAACCTCCATACTGCTTTTCACAATGGCTAAACTCGTTTACATTCCCATCAGCAGTGTAGCAGGGTTCCCCTTTCTCCTCATCCTTGCCAGCATTTGTTGTTCTTAAGTCTTTTCAATGCTGGCCATCCTTACTGGTGTGAGGTGATATCTCATTGTGGTTTTAGTTTGCATTTCCCTGATAATTATCTATGTGGAGCATCTTTTCATGTGTCTGTTGGCCATCTGCATTTCTCCTTTGGAGAATTGTCTGTTCATACCTTCAGCCCATTTTTTAATGGGGTTATTTACTTTTTGGTTGTTGTGTGAGTTCTTTATATATTTTGGATGTTAACCCCTTGTTGGATATGTTGTTTACAAATATATTGTTCCATACTGTAGGATGTCTTTTTGATCTGCTGATGGTGTCCTTTGCTGTACAGAAGCTTTTTAGCTTGATGTGGTCCCATTTGTTCATTTTTTCTTTTGTTTCCCCTGCCCAAGGAGATGCGTTCAAGTAAAAGTTGTTCATGTTTATATTCAGGGTATTTTTGCCTGTGTTATTTTCCAAGAGTTTTATGGTTTCATGACTTAGATTCAGGTCTTTGATCCATTTCGAGTTTACTTTTGTGTATGGGGTTAGACAGTAATCCAGTTTCATTCTCTTCCATGTAGCTGTCCAGTTTTGCAAACACCAGCTGTTGAAGAGGCTGTCATTTCCCCATTGTATATCCATGGCTCCTTTATCGTATATTAATTGACCATATATGCTTGGGTTTATATCTGGGCCCTCAATTCTGTTCCATTGGTCTATGGGTCTGTTCTTGTGCCAGTACCAAATTGTCTTGATTACTGTGGCTTTGTAGTAGAGTCTGAAGTCAGGAAGCGTAACCCCTCAGCTTTATTCCTCCTTCTCAGGATTGCTTTGGCTATTCGGGGTCTTTTGTGATTCCATATGAATTTTAGAACTATTTGCTCTAGTTCATTGAGGAATGCTGTTGGTATTTTGATAGGGGTTGCATTGAATCTGTAGATTGCTTTAGGCAGGATGGCCATTTTGACAGTATTCTTCCTAGCCAAGAGCGTGGGATGAATTTCCATTTATTAGTGTTCTCTTTAATTTCTCTTAAGAGTGTCTTGTAGTTTTCAGGGTATAGGTCTTTCACTTCCTTGGTTAGGTTTATTCCTAGGTATTTTATTCTTTTTGATGCAATTGTGAATGGAATTATTTTCCTGATTTCTCTTTCTGCTAGTTCGTTAGTGTATAGGAAAGCCACAGAGTTCTGTGTATTAATTTTGTATCCTGCAACTGCTGAATTCAGATATTAGCTCTAGTAGTTTTGGAGTGGATTCTTTAGAGTTTTTTATGTACAATATCATGTCATCTGCAAACAGGGACAGTTTAACTTCTTTACCAATCTTGATGCCATTTATTTCTCTGTTTTGTCTGATTGCCATGGCCAGGACCTGCAGAACTATGTTGAATAACAGTGGGGAGAGTGGGCATCCTTGTCTTGGAAATGAAACCGGTGTTTAGGAGGTAGGATAGTCTGCTGTCTTTTGGGTATTATGTGTTGGAAGTAGCAGAGGAAGAGTGAGGGTTCACATATACCCTGGTTTCCTGCATGGAATACCGGATGGATAATGGTATAATTCAGGGGAATAGAAAACAGAGGAGGAGAAAGCTGGGGGTCAATGATGAATTCGTTTTCGGGCGTGTTGAATGTGCTGAAACGCTCAAATGGAGATACTCAGTAGGTGGGTGGGTGGGTAAGTCGAGCTCAGGAGCAGGATCTTGAGAGTTATTCGCGCCGCAGTGGCACCAGAAACCATGCAAGTGTGTGAGGTCACCCAGAGAGGGTGTAGCGTGAGGAGGGTGGTGGGTGGGACGCTGGCAAACACCGGTGTTCTGACTGCAGCGGAGCCTGGGAAGTGGTGACACACGCGGGTGGGGAGGAAATCAGTGCTTCTGGAGGTGCGTTTGGATGCTAGGGATGCGTCAACAGTAAGATGAGCGTGGGCAGCTCTGAGAGCCAGATAGCATAAATTAAAGAAGCAAGAATAGGTGGGAGACACAAGTGTCAGCAGCAGCCTAAGTGGGAAGTACTTTCCAATTCTTGTATGTTCAGGTACGTCATGATGTTCCATTCTAAGCATAATCTGGAATTAATCAGAATTTTTCTAGTACTCCCTGTTTCTTAACACACTGTACTATCTTTTTCTGTCATTTCACATTAAAATTCCCAGTGAATTTTACAGTCTGGCAGTCAGTATATGGAACCGGCAGCCTAACAAGCGAGTATCATACATTTTTTGATCCTTAAGTGTTCCTCTACGGAATCATTCCGACTTTGGTAATATCCAGGTCTTCCACACCATCACCTTTTTCCTGTTTTGCTGCTCCATCTGGCAGTGCCTTTTTATTTTATTACTAGCTGGTTAGGGAGAAGGCTGGGTGGTGCCCTGGGAGTATGGTGGTTGATGGTCAGAAGGCCATACATTCATCTGAAGCTCTTGAGAATTTCATGCTTTGTAACTGTGTTCCTGCATGTATTTTTTGACTGTCAGTAGATAGAAGATGAAAATGTTTGTGTTTGTGCTTCTAGAGCTGGAATCACTTTTCTGACAATGAGGCAGAACGGGTTAAAATGATGGAAGAAGTGGAAAAACTTTGTGATCGGCTTGAACTAGCAAGGTATAACTATACAACTGCTGTCAGAGTCTTCTCTTGGGCTTAGAATAAAGTTTCATCCCTTTTTCTCCTTTAGTTTACAGTGCTTGAATGAAACACTCACATCATCTACAAAAGAAGTAGGAAAGGCTGCTCTGGAAAAACAGGTAATAGAATAGAAAACCAAACGTTTAATTCTGCTTCCAGTCTTGCTCTCTCCTTAGTATTTCCCACCTAACATGTCCATTATTGTAAGAACGGAGTGTCTCATTTCTCTGTGTCCCTCACTGTGCTTTGCTTGTAGTAAGTGCTCTTGTTGATTTCAGGTGGAGTTAGTGTGTGTGATTGTTAGCAAGTAGAGTGTTTGATTTGTGGTATCTAGCACATTGTAGTTTTTTCAAAATTATTTTGACTGCTTGAGCATTTTTATAGGATAACAACATTTAGAACCAAAAGAGATCTTTATTCTGTCTAGTTTACGTCTTTTATAGATGAGACAACGGGCCCAGAAATTCAGTTCAGTGCAAAAAGTATTAGTACCTGCTATACATAGCACTGTGCCTAGGAGATTTGGAGAAATGCCTGATGCCATTGCTGCCACAAAGGAATTCAGGAACCATTACGCTGAAAAGGCCTACAGACAAAAAGGAGGGCCCACAGGAAATGCTGTAGGTCAGACAGGAAGCACCAGCTCCAGGTGGAGGGGGCAGGGAAGGTCAGTGAGCCAGCCTTGAAGGATGGACAGTGCTAAAATGAAAGTCATGGGAACAGCGTGAACTATCAAATACAGGTAGAAGATTAGGGGGAGAAGTGCGAGAAGAAGTTGGTTAGGAAAAGTAAAGCCAAATTAAGCAGGTTTTTAATGCCATGATGAGTAGTTTCCATTACTGCAGATCTTTGAGTAGCAAAGGGTTAACACTGTAGCATTAGCCTGGCATTAGATGCCAGGCAGGATGGATTAGATGACGCTAAGGCCCCTGGAAGGACATGGGTGCTGAGAGGCCTGATGGAATCACTGGCATTGTTGGGATTGGGAAGTGAGGTGAGGGAATGGATCACAAAGGTCATGTAAAGGTTTTTTTTTGACTTGTGCATGTTTGAAGGTGGACTGAAGTGACAAGGTAAAGGGTCTAATGTCAAGATAAAACAGGCCACTTTGCTGTGTCTTTACCTTTTTGTAGAGAATAAATGAGATAATCTGCTGGGAGAATGGGTATGAGATTAGATTTGAAATGGCCTTGTGGATGAATGACCCAGTGACTCTAGACCTGATAGGTAGTGTCCAAGGCAAATAGTCACACAAAATGACTACAGGGCAGGTCAGGATGAGGGCGGCTCTTGGTTCCTCAGGCAGCGCCACGCAGCCTGGAAGCCAGAATAAGGAAGAGCTGGGGTGAGAGGTGGGCATGGCTTTGGGGTTAGGGTTGGGGCTGACCTGGGAGGAGGGGAGGGTGGCTGCCAGGCTACTGAGAGCTGAGAACCATAGAGCCCCCAACCAGAGAGGGAGCATAGAATAGCAAGATGCTTTAAGTCCCTGACTTAACCCATGATGTTTGTGTAGATAGAAGAAATAAATGAGCAAATGAGAAAGGAGAAGGAGGAAGCTGAGGCTCGTATGCGACAAGCATCTAAGAATGCAGAGAAGTCAGGTGGCGGAAGTGGAAACGGCAGTAAAAATTGGTCAGAAGATGATCTGCAATTACTGATTAAAGCTGTGAACCTCTTCCCTGCTGGAACGAATTCAAGGTACTGATTTTAATGAAACTTCTCTTCAATGCATACTGGAGCCTGGGATAATGTAGCCAAGCATCCAAATAAGCATCAATGGTTATAGCGGAAATCTCAGGAAATATGCCTGAGTCTAGGCAGACTGCCTTCTACTAAATTCTGTGCCAGTGGAAAGTGTGAAAAGCAGAGTGCATTTTGAGCCCGTTAGTCTCTTCACCAACACACACATACATACGTATATACCACAGGATGAGTCGTCGGTCTCAGGAAATAAAGACCCTAAGAACCTTGACTGTCACGTTGGTACATTCTATCACGGCTTGTACTCAGGCCTAGGTCTCGTGTTGTGAAGTTTCTTTCGCCATCTTAATCCTTCTTTTCGTTTCCTGCCTCACAGTGGAGCTTACTGCCAAGTCTGAGTTTAGAACTCAAAATTAAGTCTTAGAGATCTAGCCTCCCTCATTCTGTATAGATGAGGAACTAAGGCTCTGTTGTCAGAATGACTTCTCTCTTTAAATATATGTCCGAACAGCAGTACACACAAATATGTGGTTTTATTTCTGTTGATATGTACATAGAAGCTCTAGGGTTTTGTATAAACTTGAAACCAAGATTACATACAGCTGGTTTAACTGTATGAAAAGCAAAAACTATAGTTCGGGCAATAGTCATAATTAGATCATCAATTGAGAGCTATTTCTATAAATATTACAGCTCACCCTTTTGCATTAAAAATGCAAGGGTCATTCTGGTTTTTGTTTGGGGGTATTTTTTCCCTTTTTTCTATTGGTTGCTCTAGATGGGAAGTTATTGCTAATTACATGAACATACATTCTTCTTCTGGAGTCAAGAGAACTGCTAAAGATGTTATTGGCAAAGCAAAGAGTCTTCAAAAACTTGGTGAGTTACAGTTTTGCCAATTTTTCTTTGCTACCTTGAATACATATTTTAAAAATAATCTATGCAGTTTGATGAAAGACTGAATGAGATGATCTGTAATATACTGAAATTTTTCATTTCCCAGACCCTCATCAAAAAGATGACATCAACAAGAAGGCATTTGATAAGTTTAAGAAAGAACATGGAGTGGTGCGTCAAGCAGACAATGCACCGCCTTCAGAACGGTTTGAAGGTAATGACGTTTGGTTTTCTGTGAGTAGAAAATGACAGCCATGTGCTCACGTAATGTGGAGATAGATACACAAGCCTAGAGTCTATGTTGAGAATGATGAAAGATAAAGTACTTAGCAGACTGGGAGATGTGAAGCAAGCGTTTCCAGGGCAGTTAGAGTCACTCCTGCTAACACTGCTGCCAACGGCAGTCCTTCCATTTCAGAGCCATTAGGAGAGGGGCTGCGCTTGTTTCACTGGATGTTACACATCAACTGAAATTTGAATAAGGTCTATAGACTACATAATAGTATTTTATCAAGGGTAACCTGATTTTGAGAAATATACTATAGTTATGTAAGAAATTGTCCTTGTTTTAAGGGAAAACATACTAACGTAGGCAGGAGTAAAGGGGCATCATGTCTGCAACTACATGGTTCAGACCAAATGATGTCTGTACATAGAGAAAAAGTGTGTATGCGAAAATGTTCACATTTGGGAATCTGGGGAGAATATATAGGATTCTTTATGCTTCTGAAATTATTTCATAAAGCTAAAACCTGTGAGAGTGCTGACCCAGTCTTGGGTGTTCTAGCTAACTTAATGACTGGAGCAGTGTGTTTCAAATCACAGTGGCTCATGGTCTCAATTTAATGGGTCATGAATAGAAAAATAGAGAAAATTACACCTATTATGTGTAAAAGTGGGTATTTGTGAAACTTTTGTTCATGTGTTTTAGGATGTGGCATTTTTTTTGAGTTGCTGATAAAAAAATTTGAAAAAGTTCTCTTGTCATGCACTTTCAAGCTACCAGTCCTTTCTCCTTTAAAGCAGTCTTAAAATAGGCTTTCCAGATTGCAGCTGCATGTTTTGGGATTGACTACCAGCCTTGACTCCACTTAACTTATCCCTGTTCTTTAAGAAACCCACTTTTCCTATCTCTTAGCCTGCCTTGTTATCTCAGAATTCCAGTTGGAAAACATGAGAAGAGACTCAAAATCATTCTGTGGTTCCAAAATACCAGGGGTGACTTTTTTGTGTAGGTTGGACATTATTTTGGCTCTTTCAAGAAAGGTGAGTCAAAGGGACATTTCAGAACACCTGGAGGGCACTTCTGAAGGGGTTTGTTCTCCTGCTCCCCCATGCCCTCCACAGGCATCATAGCACATTCAGATACTGGCACTCTTCTCAGCCCTTTCTGGAAGGACTTGTTTCCATATTGGAGGCAGCCGGTCGTCTGTGAGGAGAGGTGGGTAATCCTGTGATGGCAGGAGTGATTCCCAGCAGTGGGGTCTGGGCCTGACTCCTTTACTTCTTTAAAGGGCAGTTCAGTTGCAACAATAAATAGCGAGCCGGCACCATTTTTTTCATTAGTGATGTCTCATGGGAATTTTACAATGTTACATTTACTTTGGTATTCTAAAGGAACTAGAGAGCAGCAGGAAATATATTGTTTCCCCCATTTTTCTTCTCCAAGAGATATGAAATGTGTGGTGTGTGGTTAAATGTGAGCTTAAGATCAATGAAAGGAAATTCCACTAAGGGCTTCCTGGACTTTAATTAAAAGCTGGCTTCCAAAAAGCTTCTCATCTACCTTCAAATACCAGTTCTCTGCCTTGTTTTGAGTAGGAGTATGTGTGTGTGTGTTCATCAGGACACAGCTAAGGTTTCTAGGCAGCCCTCTGCGCCAGATCCCGCAGGACAGGCGCTGCTGCGCTCTCACCACGTGGTCTGGACTCACTGCCAGGAGGCCATTAACTCAGAACAACCAAGTCGCTTTTTAACCATTTCAGATTTCATTTTCCTCCAGAAGGGGGATGGGTAATACATGTTTCCGATGTGTATGAAAGGTTTTGTCAAACATGATGGTTTGGTTTAGTGGAGGTGCTTAGCCCTGGCTACACTCGATTTCAGTGGCTGTGGTGCAATGCTTCACTGAACACACGCTCTCGCACCTGCCTCCACAGGGCTGTGGAGCACTTGGCTTATTTGCTTGAAATTGTTTCCTCCAGTGCAAAACGAGCAAAGTTTTGTTAACTATGAGGCAGCACTTCCCGATAAGGAAGTAGACTTACCAGAAATCTTATATGACTTGTGATTGTTTTGGAACACAATAGTCCAAATACATAATTTAAATCTTGATTTTTTAAAAAAGTTCGGTGAGTGTGCTAGGTTGTAAAAGACCAGCAGTATCAGGCAGCTATTGCCTATTGCTTTAAATGTGTGCTTAAAAATGCCTTTAGAGCTCATGTCCCAGAAAACTAGAAGTTTTTCTCTTATTAATACTTAAGAGGTTTATGTTTGTGTCTCCTCTCAGTTTGTTCAGAATTACCACAGATTTGAAGGGGCGCTTACCAAGACAGCAGCGCACTAAGACTCATCTGGGAAGGTATTCCAAGACAATTTTCTATCAATTAGGCTAAGATTTCTCAAATAAAATTTTTTCTTTTAACAGGTCCGTGCACAGATTTCACCCCTTGGACAACAGAAGAACAGAAGCTTTTGGAACAAGCTTTGAAAACATACCCAGTAAACACACCTGAAAGATGGGAAAAGATAGCAGAAGTGGTGCCTGGCAGGACAAGGAAGGACTGCATGAAACGATACAAGGTGGCAGGTTTTTAGTGTACAGAGTCTGCTAGCATTTAAATCTAGCATTTGCCTTTAATGCCACAGTCGTCATGGGAGCAGTATTACAAAGACATAACCAACCTTATAAACTTTCCAAACTCTAGCAATAAAATCAACCTTTTCAGTTTTGTCATAATTATAAATTTACCCAACTTGAACGTTTTACCATAAACACTAGAAATATCTGCAATAGCTGCAAATTCTGACATCTGAAATAACACCTTTTTCTCTTCCTAGGAACTTGTTGAGATGGTAAAAGCAAAGAAAGCTGCTCAAGAGCAAGTGCTGAATGCAAGTAGAGTCAAGAAATGACTTATGACAATCTTTGTTGTATGTGCATTTTTATAATAAAACTGAAAATATTGTACAAATTTTCATTCTTAAAATTATAACCTATGATGATATTTCAGAGTGTGTGCTGTTTCAACATAATTTCTTAGCACAAAGATCTATCTGTTCACTGTGGTCTTATCCTTTGAAAGTCTGATGCAGAATTTCATTCAATTCCCAAGTATTTTTCCCCTTAGGGATTGACAGCATAAAACTTGCAGATCTGTTTTATAAAATATGTATATTCAAAATATTTTGATGAGGAGCATTTTAATCACGAAGCCAGCACATATTACTGCGAATCTGGTTAAAATCTGGTAGTCGCTTAATGGGACCTAATGATTAAAAGAAAAGATGGTTAAAACTGATTAAGAGACAAGGACATATGCAACTTTCTGCACAGGAGAAAAGGGGCCAGGCTTACCAACAGCAGCAACCGCTGGACTCTTATCATAAATATATTTGGTACACACTTCTCGAATTGTCTCAGCATTTACAGCCTGAAACAGATGACACCAGCAGTCAGAGCTTTTTGTAGTAAAGACAGACTCTATATCTATACTTGGATCTTTTCAGAGCTAAAGCAGGATTTATGGTACATATTTTCAGCTTTTGTAACAAGGATCATTTTTTTATACACGATCAATAGTATCTAAGGATTACTTACATCAATTCTTGCTTCAAGCTCAGGGATGGGAATTCTTCTGTTATAGCATAACATTTGCCTACCAATATCTTCACAAATTGGAGTGGAACCTGTTTAAAGGGAAAGAAAAACTAAGTATTGGAATATAGATATATGAAAATAGAACTTAAGTCTTCATTCCTACCATCAAGTTGCAACAACATGTTTGTTTTCAGAAGATTTCTGGCTCGTGCGACTTCACTTTCACTGACACTTGTACAAAGTCGCATCCTAAAAAAGGTTTGGAAAAATAAAAATGTCAAGTAGTTTGAAAATGTAATGTGTTTTATGAGGTAATGAAGTAAAGAAAGTGCTGTATTCTACATACTACACCACAATGTACGAATGATTTATGATTTCAACTTAGTAAAAGGTTGAAATTACTAATGATACCAATAGCTAAAATATTACTGATTCCTCATTTTCCTGGTTTTGTTAATTTATCAAAAACTATTATGATTAGAAGACAGAGGTTCAGTACAATATAAAAATAGGCTGGCTGCATTTTTTTAAATGCTATGATCATTTGACACTTCATGAATCCCCATGTTAGGATCTTACATTCTAGGGTACAAATCACTGGGTCATTGTTTTCTCAACCATCTCAACTTAAGCTGTGGCCACAAGCTGTAAGCCATTTAAGAATGGCAGAAGAAAGGAACTGGAGTTAAATACAAGTTTCCCAAGAAGCATGAGCCTTTCTGCCTTTGTCCAAGGTACTAGTTTTGACTAAAACTTTAACTACATTTTTCTTTCAGGAATGGCAACTTCAGATTCATTTTCCTAACACTGACTTTTCTAAGCCAGATGATTTAAAGAGATTTTTCAAACTTCTAGTCAGTGTATGAACATTTCAAACTTTGAGGATCTTCTTTCTACAGTAATCTGTGTCTTAAAGATTAAGAATTTTCTGAAGTATAAATCAGCTTCATATGAGACTTAGAAGAATCTGTGATCTTTAAAAACATGGCAACCGCTGCTGCTGCTGGGTCCTGTTCTGAATGCTGACGTCACCACGAGAAGCTACTCACTGCCAAGATAGAAAGGGGAAACTCGTCTAAAATATGAGTTCTAAGCAAGACTTAAATTACTTTCTTACCATTCTTTTTGAACAACGTGTAGCATGTCTGCAACAGTGGCTGGTTCACAGACCATATAGATCCCCCATAAGCCTGTATCTGTGTAGGAAGTGTTGAAAGACTGAAAACTGTGGCACAGGTTGCCATGACAGGCGAGCTGGGCCAGCTTGCTGGATAAATTCTGTAAGGAAAAAAAATTGTCCAAGAGAACTATAGGTACATGTACTCAAATTACCAGGAAGAAAGAAAAAGATATGTGGCAAATAGTGAATGCTCTAAGAGGCTGGGTTTCTTAGTTTTACCCAGTAACATCTTAATAATAAAGTTAAAATTCAATGAACCTTATCTATACTTACCTCACTAGTCCAGCACACCCCCAGAGAAATTCACTAACATAGAGACAATTCTTATAATAGAAGTAGCTGTACCCACTTCTGTATACATTGCTGTTGTCAACCCAATTTGTAGGGTTTTTGGCTGTATATGCTTAAAGATTTGAAATTATATTGCATGTCATGCCTAATATATATAATTATTTCTTTGAAATCTGAGAGACATATACATACTTTGTATTTTGGAGAATTTCACTTACAGAAAAGCTACCAAAAGTAGTACAAAGAATTCCCTTTATCTAAATTCTCTTGTTCTAACATGTTTGTTTTCTCACTCTCTTTAACATATTATTTCATCTGTCTGAAAATGTTACAGATGTGATGCTTTTACCCCAAAATACTTCTTTGTGTGTACTTAACGAGAAACAAGGAAATTAACCTCAGTACAGTTATTAAAATTGGGATAGTAACATTGACAGAGTACTATTAGCAAGTTCTATCAGTATTCAAATTTCAACACTTATCCCACAAATAAACTTTATGGCAAAAGGAAAAAAAATTTTTTTTCTGGCCCAGGATGCAATCCAGAATCAGTTTATATTTTAAGTCAAAATTTATAGTACCTAGTTCCATCTTGTCATTTACTATGGAAAATTACTTTTAAAATCACGAACCATTCCTCCTCCAAAAGAGCGATCCCAGTTGCCAATCAGTGTGTTTGCAACCATGAGACAGATAGTATCCGGATGCGCCCAACCCACAGCTTCAACAGCTACTGCAAGGTGCGCCAAAGGCATCTTGTCATCCCTCACTCGAATCTAGTTAAGGTAAAGAAAACTCCAGTAAGATTATCACTATATGACGTGCTGCACAAAGAAACTAACCATCCCCATTAACTGGGAAGTTAAAATGCCTACCATGACTTTTTTTCAAGAAACTATCAAACCATATTAAACCGTATAGTCTAATTTATAAGGAATTTTTACAAGTTAGGGTAAGCACTTTCACCAAAAGATCTCCAACAAATACTATAGACATAATTACCAGATGGTTACTTGGTCAAAAAAGGATTGGATTCACTGGTTGAAATCAATCTTTTGTGTTTGTTAATCTGAATTTCTCCCTCTGAATTTAAGCTAATATCAACATAACAGGCTTATTTTGGTACTGCTAGAGCTATAGTTCTGTGCAGCTGTCGACATCAGGCCTGTATCCAGATACTACTTTGGTATCATTCCCAATGTGACAAATTAAACCTGTAGTGAGACTTAAAGCTGTAACTGATCAACAGTGTGTTATCCTCAAGTTCTAGTTCTAACAGGTACTCCCAGAAAGGCACTGTGGGCAGAACTTGGCCAAGAGTAAACCTAATGCGAAAGACAAAATCTGGGATGTTTTTAAAATAAGATTACTTTTATACCTTACAATATATAATTGGGCACAGTGACAAAGAAAAAGCACAAAAAGACCAAATTAAAACCCTGCCCTTAAAACCTTACTTAAGGAAAGAAAAATATGGAATAGGAAGGAATATCCCCTCCCCTTTTTTCTGTTTCAATTTAAGCCTTTGGTTTCTTTCATTTCACTCCTGCTAGACATAGGCACATTTTGTTCGCTCATTCATAAATACAACACAAGAAAACCCAAAGGGCTAAATACTCTAAGGTAAGGAGGCTTGCCCTACCTCACTTCCGGTGAATTTGCAGGGAGGCAGAGCCGGTATTTCTCCTTTGTGTGTGGACAAAGAGTCACCAAAATGAAACTTTGCTAACTCCAGCAGTTCATCATGAGAAACTCCTAAATTGAAGGAGAATATTTCATACATCCAGTAGCAGTAGAATCTAAAGCAGACAACTAACTAATGGTTACTTCCGTTAAATAAAGCTCAAGGTGGTATATAAAGTGATACAAGTTGCACATGAACTCGGGCTCACTAAAAGCCATTTCCGAGTAAGCTCACAGCGCTTTCCTTGGTAGTACAAGGGGAGCACAGCTTTCTCATTCTATAAGGCAACTGGCAGTTTTCATCAACATACAATGGAATTCCCAGCAAAGGATAACAGTAAGCTTGAAAATACCACTTCCCATCCAAATCATGTCATTAAAAGTCCTAGAATGCAAACTAGCAAAAAAAAAAGTCACTTTTCAATAAAATTATTAAAATAGAAAAGAATGTAAATGGAGCTCTGTCTCACGTAAAGAAAGCTGTATACACATACATGCTTTGTTCTGCAATATCTGCTATCAGAATTCAGGAACAAAATAATTTCATCTAAATTTCTGAGTAAGTCCATGGTTACTACTTGCCATCCTTTAGAATTATTTAGATTCTATATCCATTATCATCCGAACTTGGGACCCAAATGAGTTCAAATATAAACACAAATAGAAACTTAGAAAACAAATGTAGGACTCTGCAAGAACTTTAAAAAATATAGCCAATTTGATTCTTTAAATGAAACATTCCATTAGAATATAAAAGTACGACTTACACCAATATTTTCCAAACAAATCTGTGGCATAAAGCAAGACATACATGATTGTACACAACCACCATGGATATAAATCCAGAGGTGACAAAATAATAGGAAGACCCTGGTAGTACAAGAATGATAAGAAAGAGTGAAAAGATGAATGTGCTCAGGAACGTGCTCGCAGTTCTCAGCACTGGACCACTGCTTCCACTGTTTCACATCACCTAGAGCCTTCCTGGCCGGACCTAGTACACACGCACCTGTCCAAAAGGCGGAGGAGCCAATTTTTCTAAACGAAGCTAGGTGGCCTTTGTCAGTGAATTTAAGATGCCACTATTCAGAAGGCACATCATCATTTATGAACCCGTAAGACAAAATGCTAACTAACCTTTAAGATAACCCAACATCAGCACGTCAAAGACCCGTAAGACAAAATGCTAACTAACCTTTAAGATAACCCAACATCAGCACGTCAAAGTGAACCCATGAACTATGATAAAACTCTCTGAAAACCCCATGTCCATATGCCACCAACAGTGGCAGAGACACCCCAGACAGCTTGGCTGTGGAGGCCAATCTAACCAACAGTCCTCCTGTTTCCAAGGCGGTTTCAAACACTGTACCTGGAGGTAGCACCAGCCATTTTAGAAACAATGTTCTACACTCAAGAGAACCTGAGGGCCACTGCAGCCATACAAAGGTAACATGATTTGGCTGAGAGCCACATGAACAACAAATTTTTGAGATATTTAACTTTCATTTCATCTTCTTCATTACTCCCAAGTAATTAATTAGTTCAGACATCTACCCAGGGCAACTGCAACTAAAATTTTAATTTATAGTGATTCCTAAAGAGAGAGAACTTAAATTTACACAAAAGAATATGCAATTTATCTTTGCTCTAAAAGAGAAAGAAAACTGGAAACCAAAAGATGTACTGTTTGCCTAAATTTACACCGCCAGGAAACCTAGTAGAATCTAAGGTGAATTTTCTTTCATTCTCTGGCTTCAAATACGTTCCCCAAGGAAGCCTTGTCCTGATATCACTTGCGTGTCTGGATGTCTGGATTCGCATTAAACATTCTCATGACTCCCTCTGAACTTCTCCTTCTCAGTAATTAGCAGATCTACTGAGAATGAATTAACAACACACCACACCCTTTCCATGCCTAAGGATGAACTTGGTTCTCAAGAAATAATTTTATAATCTCAGATTCCCAAACTGTAGACACTTTCTTTCCAAGTGTCACTGTGTCCCACTCATTTGCTCTTTTCTTGCAAATAAATTACATTATATATGTATACTTACGTATTGGAAGGTCCATCGTTTTTCTGTTTAAAGACTCACACTAACAGGAAGATAAAGGGAAAGTCTGGTTCCAGTGTTCCACATTCTCCTTAAACAGTGTATTGAACAACTAACTCTTTAAATTAAAAAGTTTCCGACATACCCCAACAGGATCAAACTGAAAAGTGCATCTCTCTAATGACTGTTCAAAACAGTTATAAAAATTTTAATTAACTAACCTCCAGCAGCAGCAAGTACTATTCTTGGCCCCTTATAATGCGTGGTTATATAATCTACTAAGTCCTTACGATTTATAGATCTGTAAATGGAGGAAGGAAAGCAATATTAATAGGAAGTGAAAAAGCACAGATCTGCACATTGTGTATCTGAAATTAAATTGGCCTTTAAAGGTATTCTAAGTTAAATGCAGTCAGAAATAGGATATAGGCAACAAGTATCAAAGAATTTCAACTTTTCATATCAAAAAAGAAAAGACAGATTTGATACCATCAACTTGTTATTCCAGAAGTAGCTATGAGCCCAGATACCTGGGAGGTAGGTGGGACTAAAGTGTAGTGAACTACAATTTCATTCAGAATCTCAGGGGAGAAATTTCTTTGAAACACACTTTTTGAATTTGTGAATGTTAGTTTTCACAACTCATAAATTTTCCTCAGAAAAAAATGAGAATTATGCCTACTTGATATTTTCAGTTGGCCCCAAAATTGTCCGTCCAAGTGCAGTATTTTGATAAGCTGTAGAATGAAGATAATCAAAAACAACTTCCTGTAAGTTGGTTTCAACTTCCTGCATCTCTCTAAGGATCACTCCACGTTCACGTTCAATCTCTGCTTCTCCCAATGTGCTATTTTGTATTATATCAGCAAGAATTTCAACAGCTAATTGAAAATAAAACATAAGAAAATCTTAATTTTTCACTATCAAAATCAAAGTAGCATAAGAAACCATGATATTGACCACTACTCAATACTGACTAAAAGATGAAACTAGGAGGAAACAAATTTTTCTATACATTCAATCTACCTAAGAGGGCAATATTAAAATTTTAAATGTGAAACATAAATCCCTGTGGTACAGAAGAGCTTGGGGAAAATTAATAAATTTGCCACAGGTCCCCACAACACTTATAATGACTCTACTTAGAACCACTTTTAAAATGCCATGGAAATCCATACACGAGTGTATGTTGTTCTGTATTGAAAATCACAAAGTAGAAAATCACCTGTATTACAACAATTACGTATATACAAAGAGTCCACACCACCCAAGTATGTATACCCAAATTCCCAAAGCAGTGAGGCTACTACATAAAGAAGCCAAGAATCACCGTAATCTAAAATACTGACTCCAAATGAACCACTTACAGAATTAGAATCCTTGCAAATATCCTGCCCACCTTAATCTCACTCAATTTCCACAACTGTAAAGTGGAGACACCCATCTGATCAATGTTGGCTAGATTCTCACCATCAGCAAAGTCACTGGTAAATGACGACCTGATGCAGCTGAGCAGGTAACATGTGAGGAAGGGCAGGTGCCCCCAAAGGGACACTATGACTATCTAAAGATTAAAAGTGACCCTTAGGAAAAATTGATGAAGCCCTCGAAAATTTATACAAAAATTACCCTAATTTGCAAAAATCAAAAGTGAACTGAAGGATATCGCTATAATGCTAGTAAGTAGTTTCATCAGGTAAGTTACCTACTTCTGCACAAAAGAAAACCCTAATCTATTAAGAATCAGTGCAGAGCTGCAATCACAATCTAAATTTTAGTAAATATACAACAAATTTATAATCTTTAGTTCCATCTTTAGTTCCTATTTCCTAGAATTTACGTTTTAATCAGATTCTTTATTCTGTTCTAAAGTATAGTTAACATTACATATGTCAGCACAGTAGTGTGTGTATCTAACTTACATCTGTACTGAGGGCCAAGTCTCTTACTGATAAGGATGAGTAATTATGAAGTCTGAAGATCACTAATCTAAATACCTAATTGTTACCTCACACACCAGGCTTCCTCCAAGGGAGTGGCTAAAAACCTCAAGCAAATCCCCCACCCTGGATCCCACAGGCAGCCCCTCCGCTTGTCTGCCGCAACTGGCAGGGCTCCGTCCTTCCCAGCCAGGTGCCAGGAAGGAACACTAAGGAAAAAGGTCTTCTACCTTCTCTCTTCCTTTCTCTAGTCCTTTTCTCGGACTTCTCTTGTGTTCCCTGTATAAAAAGGAGAGGAACACACTAGAAGGAAGAACCCTTTAAAGCAGCCTGGTCTAGCCTCTGTGCGTAGTCCCTCACTAGTCCTGGAGTAAGAACTGTTTCTAAGGAAATCATTAAGAACCTTACCAACACTTTCTGCAATTCACACCAACACATCCTCTATTGCTGTCATTTTCATTGGCTTCAGTGCAAAAGTTAGGTAACCATTTTAAGAAATTTGTATTTTATTCATTTACAGGTGGTAAGCTTTTTTTATTTTGTTATTTTGACAAAGCAACCTGGCACAGTGAATCTGAGAAGATACGCACTTAAGTCCACAATAAGCCACTTACTAGCTATGCAATCCTGGGCAAATCAGACTCTGGGTCTCAATTTCCATAACTGTAAGGTGGAGACACCTATCTGATAACTATGCACATCAAGTGAGCTACACATACACAAAATGTACACCAACGTTTTTGTGTAAATGCTATTCTAACATTATTAATGAAAAAGTATTAGGAATCTAAAACTTCAAAGTAATGAAGTTAACTACAACTATATAAGGACCTTCAAAGATAATCATTTCACCAGTAAGCACTGCTCATCTTCCTATGGGAAAATGTTTCGTGTAATAACTTTCCTTTAAAGAATTCAAAACACTTACAACCTGGTAACTACAACAAACTACTATGCCCTGCTGTCAGAATAACTATTTAATTTCTACAAAGCAAAACATCTGTTTATTGCTTTAACAAAAATCATCAGTAATCTTGTAAGTGAACATTTGCTTACTTTACTTAGGATCAAAGTGTTTGTATCAAATGGAATAAGAAAAAAATGCTCCCAGCCAAGGAAGAAATAAAAGACATCCAAATGGGACAAGAAGTAACACTTTCATTATTTACAGCTGACAAGATATTATATATAGAAAATCCTAAAGACTCCATCAAACAACAGTTAGAAATAATCAACCAATTCAGTAAAGTTGCAGGATACAAAATCAATACACAAAAATCTACCACATTTGTACACATTAATAACAAGCTATCAGAGAAAGTAAGAAAACATTCCATTTACAACTGCCATCAAAAAGATTAAATACCTGGGAATAAATTTAAGCAGAGGTAAAAGATCTGTACACTGAAAACTGATGAAAGAAACTGAAGACAACACAAATAAATGGGAAGATATTTCATGCTCATGGAATAGAAGAACATCATTAAAATCACCATACTACCCAAAACAATCTACAGTCAATGCAATCCCTATCAAAATTCCAGAGGCATTTTTCACAGAAATGGAATAATCCTAAGCCTTATATGGAACCACAAAAGACTCCAAATATCCAAAGCAAGCTTGAAAAAGAACAACACAGCTGGAGGCATCATTCTGACTTCAAGCTACACTACAAAGCTACAGTAATCAAAACAGTATGGATTGGTATAAAAACAGACACAAAGATCAGTGGAACAGAATAGAGAGCCCAGAAATAAACCCACATATATATATGGTCAATTAATGTATGACAAAGAAGCCAAGAATATACAATGGGGAAAAGACAATCTCTTCAATAATTGGTTCTGGGAAAACTGGACAGCCACAAGCAAAAGAATGAAACTGGACCATGATCTTACAGCATAGTCAAAAATTAACAAAAAATGGATTAAAGACCTGAAACTATCAAACTCCTTGAAGACAGCATAGGTGGTAAGTTCTTGACAAAGATCTTGGTGATGGTTTTTTAAATGACAACAAAAGCAAAACCCAACAAAATTAAAAATAAACTAAAAAGTATTTTTTAATCAAATGTTAGGGCCTACATAGCAAAGGAAATTATCAACAAAATGAAAAGGCAACTTACTGAATGGGAAAAAATACATGCACATTATGTATCTGGTTAGGGACTAATATCCAAAATATATAAAGAACTCATACATCTCAATAGCAAAAAAAACAAGCAATCTGATCAAAAAATGGGCAGAAAATCTGGACAAACGTTATTTTCAAAGAAGACATGCAGGTGGCCAACAGGTACACGACAAGATGTTCAACATCATTAATCATCAAGGAAATGCAAATCAAAACCATAATGAGGTATCACCTCACACCAGTCAGAATGGCTATTACCAAAAAGAAAAAGTAACATGTGTCGGAGAGAATGTGGAGAAAAGGGAAGCCTCAGGCACTATTGGTGGGAATGAAAATTGGTGTAGCCACAATGGAAAACGGTATGGCTAGTCCTTAAAAGGAGAAGTACCATATAATCCAGCAGTTCCACTTATGGGTAATTACCCAAAAACAAAAACACTAACTTTAAAAGATATACACACCCCAGGTTCACTGCAGCATTATTTACAATAGCCAAGATGTGGAAACAATCTAAGTGTCCATCCATATATGAATGAATGAAGATGTGATGTGTATACACACACACACACACACACACACACGGAATATTATTCAAAAAGAACAAAATTTGCCATTTGTGCAACAGGGACAGACCTTAAGGGCATTATGCTAAGTGAAATAAGTCAGACATAGAAAGATAAATACCACAGGATCTCTCTTATATATGGAATTAAAAAAACAAAAAACAAAAATGAAAACAAACCACCACCACCAAAACAAAACACCAAGCTTACAGATACAGAGAACAGACTGATAGCTGCAGAGTGGGGTGGGGCCTGGGAGAAATGGGGGAAATTGTTTTCTTTTTCAGTTCAAATTGAATTTTAAAAAATGAATGGAAAGAAGGTAAGAAAGAAGTGCACTTCAGAAAGAGGAAACAGGATATGCAAATGCAATAAAGAAGTAAGTTTTGCTCAAAAGGAAAAGGCCCAGCAGTCAGTAGATTAAAACCTGCTTCATTTGTAGAAATAAAGACTTCAGTGTATGTGTGGGGGAACAGCAGGTAGTAAAATACATACATACATACATACAATTAAAAATATTTCACTACACAGGTATGGCTCTAGAGGAAGTATTTTTTAATCAAATGTTAAGGTCTGCTTTGCACAAGTCTTAACAGCCTTTAAACATTTCATATAATTTTTCTTATTTGGAGAAAAAAATTAAAATACATGCCACCTCAGATTTTGGTTCAGTTTTTTCACATTTTGGAGGGTTTCTCTTCACAACAGACATAATAAAAACAGTACAAAATTACTTCTGAACTGTTGTGAAAATCGTAGAAATACCTCTCGGCAAATCTTTAGAAAATGCTTTGGCGTAATACACAGTCTGCTCTCTGGAGGTATAGGCGTTGAGATGAGCGCCCATATTTTCAATCTCAAGTTCCAGATCTAATTGGGATCTTTTTTTGGTGCCCTGAAATAAAAGAGGGATAAAAATTATGATACTTTCCTCTTATCCCTCATCTGCTCTAAACACTTCAGACAATGAATATGATGACATAAGCCTATGTCACTTCCATGTAAGGACCAAATTTGGTTTTTAAAGTACATCAGGCCACAGAAATAGTGGTATACTTTCAAATGACCTTTACATCTGAAGGAAAATCCTTTCAACTTAGAATGAGCCTTAGAATGAAATTTTGTGCTCATTGCCTCTTAAAGAAAATAAATGTTTTTAAGTCTTACAACTTGCCTTGAAAGCCATATGCTCCAGAAAGTGAGCTGTTCCATTATTCTTCTCATTTTCATATCGACTTCCAGCATCAATCCAGAGCCCAACCTTAATGCAATCAAGGAACAATTAAGTAAAACATTACTTTCTTTTTTGGTGGGGAGGGAATGGGAGTAGGGGAGAAGGAAGCAGTCTCCTTCCTTTTTTGACAAATGCTTTCCAATCCTAGCACTAAAGTTTTCTTGACTTGAGTGGACTGACAGT
>JAQQAC010008880.1:1206104-1223838 GCA_029783875.1 Phataginus tricuspis
ATCTCACTACACTGATGGACAGTGACTGTAATAGGGTTGGTGGGGGGGACCTGATGAAGGGGGTAGTTTAATCATCACAATATTGCTCATGTAATTGTAGGTTAATGATACTAAAATAAAATAAATTGTAAAAAAAAAAAAAATTTTAGTCATCAGGCTCCTGCTGGGTGCTACTGTGAGACCCTAGAATTAGCATAAGAGAAGCCATTTTAACAAAATCTAACTGTGTGAACCTAAGTGAAAGACAGAACAGGGCTGACTCTGTTCTTTGTGCCTAATCTCTCAGTGAGGCCTAAACTGGGCCGGAAGAAACCTTGAAAAGTCCCTGAGCACAAGAAGGCAGGAAGATCTTATCTCAAGGCCGGCCATCTGTGCCCGATGCTCCAGGCATACGAGATGTACGTGCCTTAAGAACACGGACAAATGGCCACCGGGGCCTGTGGACCTCCACCCTAGATAGTTCCCCTAGCAACGCTCCTGCTACATCATCATGGTCAGGCCAGCCGAACTTAACCAATAACAATTGTTTAACTTCCAAAATCCCCAATCAGCTTATGCCAAGTTAGAATCCCCTCTTCCTGAACCTGTAATGCATAAAAACCCCTGCCCAACCTAGGCTCGGGGCTCGCATTCCTGACCCGCTGCGTCGGTGAAGGGTGTGAGTCCGAGCTCGAGCTTGAAATAAAGGACCCTTTTGTGTTTGCATCAGAATCGGCTCCTTGGTGGTCTCTCGGGGACTCCCGACTTGGGCACAACACTACAAGTATCTACTTGCCAGGGTCACTGAGTCTCCAAATTCTTAGCCCAACTTGTTACTACAGCCAACTGACAACTATAGTATAAAGAACGTAAGAGACTGTCAGAAAACCTACGTTCAAAACCTGACTCTGTCATGGATTAGCTGTGTGACCCTCGACAGAACCATTTTACTTCTTCAAACCTGTTCGTCAATAGTAAATGAGTGTGATGATGCCTTCAAGAAAGAACTGTCTTGAAGATCAAATAAAACAATACATGTAAAAAACATCTGGCACAGAGGAGCCTATCAAATAGCCTTTTTCATTATTATCAACACTATTAATGATAAATAACAGAATAATAGGCTACAAGAACCAGATATAGACCACTGAACAGGGTCTATGTGCAACTGGTATGAAAAGATCCCTAGAATAAAGATTCACAAGTGAGACCCACCTGTCAAAGCAAAGTAACTGCCACTACCTTTCAAGCACCAACCCACTAAAACACTTAGAGTAAAATCAACAATTTGCTCTCTCATAATGAGAGGTCAAACTGTGGTTGCCTGAATCCCTTACTGTGCATGTTGAGAGCCCAGCGTCTTCCGAGGCCACTCTGAGTCCATTCTCCAAACGCGTGACTCGTGTTTCAGGAACGTTCAGAACAACTTGTGTAGCAGCCTGTGTGCTTCGCAATCTGTTCCCTCCAAAACATAAGGGCTGGTTGAGGGTAAAAGGGTGGGAGGGAAGAAGCAAAACACATCACTATTCTGATAATAAGTGTTCCAAAAAACAAACCTCAGAGAGACTCTATATAAAGCACTCTTTCCTCCGTAACTTTTGTTCCACTGGGACCCACCCCTTTTGCCTGACTTAGAACCTTCCTTAACCAACCACTCTGCTAAAGCCAGCAACGGCCCACGCGCATGCCCTTCCCGAAGGGAAAAGGGGCAGCTGGTCATCACCTCTCGGAGAGAAGCTGCTCTTACGTGTGCACCTCTTCTAGAAATATTACAGGTGTGGTCACTGTAAAGGGAACAAGGGCGCGGGGGGAGGGGAGACGAGTGTCAAGACGAGAAGAGAAAAATATAAAAATACTTATACACAACACAGAAATGAGACAGGTTTTCACTGTTCAAGAAAAGCAAAAAGTTCTGAAAAAGGTAAAATTGTTTTTAAAAAGGGAGAAAATAGGAAGGGCAGTTCTGAAGATAGATTCTGTCGACTGATTTCTGCCTACGGACTCTTCGGTCGGCAGTTTTTCTTTCCCTTTATACACATGTTAAAGTCCCACACACCTTGCAGCAAGCTAGGGGTCTCCTGAGAAACACACACTGACAGAAGCTTCCTTTTGCTACCCCGGGGTTCACAGGACGCCCGGCTGCGGAGGAGGCCGCTCAGCCTCAGGCAAAGCAGAACTGGGCCGGCGGCAGCCAGCTCACATTTTAGTTTCCCCCAGTTTGCAACCACTGAGTTCTTAGTCATCGACACGCACTCCCTCCGATGACTCCTCAGTACCGGGGAGCGGCCGGCAACCGGGACACCCCGCCCGCCGCCGGGCGGCCACGCGCAGCAGGCGCGCAGCCAGCCCGCCCCCGGCGGCGGCCAGGCTCGTGCAGGGAAGCTCACCCGCGTGGAAGCGCCTCCGGCCAGGAGCTTCTCGGTGAAACCCCAGAGCCGCCGCCGCGCCGCGGGGAACAGCACCACTCGGGCCGCAGCCGCCGCCATCTCCGCAGGGGAACCGGGGGTGGGGGGGGGGGAGGATGTGCTTCCGAGGTCGTGACCCGAGGGTCCGGAGGAGAGAGCGGGCCCCACCTTGTGGCCATAACGGGAATGACGCGGTCGAAGCGGTCGAGGAAGGCATGGACCTGGGCAAGGTACCAAATAACACGAGTTAGGGAGTCTGTGAAAGCCCCTGTATCATCAGTTACTTCGATCGCCTACGGCGTGCAAGGCACGAATGTGGAAGAGTTAAAGGTCACCTGATGCAACATATTATCTCATTGGTGGCTGGAACTGATTGGAAAAGATGGAGTATGATCTGTAACTCACTGTCCTCAAAGGGAGCATGTGGTGGGAGCCAGGCCTGGTGAGAGGAGAAAAGGGTGTATTGTAAGAATATATCACTTTATCCTCCATTTACCCCATGGCCCCAAGCACATGGGCCGGTGAAAATCGTGTGTGGACTTGCCTCCCCTTATCTCTAAACATTTCGCCCCACCCCTTAAGATCCAATCACCAACGTCTCCATAGTAGAACACACCCTACTCCTTAAAAACGCGCTTCCTCGCCCACAAGCTGCTGCTCTCTCCTTTCCGAGGCAGCCATTCTGTCTTGTGGGCAATAAACTCACGCTGACGGAGTTCTCGTGTCCTTCCCTGGGAGCAAGCCGGGTAGCTGAAGAACCCTTTCATGTATCACCGCTGACCCCTACTCACTCTTATGCCCTTTACTGTCTGGGTCATTCCAACTATAGAAATTCTTCTTGGTGAGGCCACTAACTGCTGAAATATGGACCCTTTACAGACCTTATCTCACAGTTCTATAGGCCCAAATTTTCTTTTCGCATATCTTAGGGCTCCTCCTTTCATAGTTCCTTCTTCTTTACCTTCTTGGACAGCTCTTTGTTCAGAGATCCCTCAATGAAACAATAAGCACTGTTCTAACGGTGCTCATTTTACAGATAGATGATGAAGTAAGGTAACTTGCCTGATGTCATGACACTAATAACAGGCTGGCTGGCTACAAAGTCTGTCCCTTAAACAGGACACCATTCGCCCTAAATCTGATGTTCCCCAGGGTTCTGGATCTGCGTCTGGGCCTCTTCTCCTACTACACGCTCTCCTTGAGGGTTTCTACTTCCCCCGAGTCGGTAGACTTCCTTATCTGCCCAACCAGACCTTTCTCTTAAGCACCAGGCCCACTTAACCCTTGGAATTTGTTGAGCTGTTTCACGTAAAATGTGAAATAAGCCAGACACAGAAAGATAAATACCACAGGATCTCTCTTACATGTGGAATATGAGTTCAAGGTACACTATAAAGTCATAGTGGCTGGACAACTGAACTTGAATATCCCATTGGCACTTCAGTATCAACTTGTCCAAAATGTAATTCACCACCGGTAGCTTGTAAGTTTCCTCCTGTAAATCCGATGCGAAACAGCCAGTGATACCTCCTTTCACCCGGATATCCAAACCAGAAACCTGGATTTCATCCTCAGCTCCTCCCTTTAGACTACAACTTTTAACATAACAGCCCCATTACGAAAAGTAATTTCCCTTGCTCAGGATGAAGTGAAGTTTCCTCAGTATGGCAGCTACCGACTCACTGCATGATCTTCCTCCACCTTACCTTTCTGGACAATTTTCTCTCCACCTATTCCCTCTACTATGGTTCACAGGTTCAGCCCACAGGATCTATTATATAATAAGGACAGCCAAGGTTATTCCTTCATGTTTCTAAAATAAATGTGTATTATCATTAATAAAGAAATACAAACATGCATATATGTATATACACAAAAATATTTAGGTATAATCACAGGAAGCACATGAGAAATTTTAGCATATTTTAATTCAAAATTAATTTAGGGGAAAATGACAGAATAAAGAACTCTAAAAAATTCCCTCTTCTCATAAAAGAAGTGAGAAAACTGGTTTAACAAATGGTCAGAACCAACATTTTCAGAACTCTGGACATTAAATGCTTGCAGTAATCTGGGGAGCTTTTATTCAGTAAAAATATCTAAAATCTCAGTAAGAAGAGTGAGCTTTATAGTATTTTAACTTGCTCTATTCTGAACTCTTCCTCTTAATTCCATGAGCCTTGAAACCCAACATCTATAACCATAATGAAAACCAGCAGCCTGGCAGCCACCAAAGGGGGCAGAATTAAGTTGGAGTTCCTTCAAGGCCTCAAACCCAGAGAACTGAAGTTTTTTTCACCTATTTCAGTGTTCTCTGGAAGACCTCACTTGTAGGTTTGTCTTTCTTTTACATGACTCAAAGCAAAAACCCTTTTTGGGGGATTTTTGTCCAAAATATTAGAAGCAGTTATTTAACTTTGTGGCTTTCTGAAGGTAGTAAATAACAGTAGGGACAAACAATAGGCAAATCAAAAAGCTTACAAGGAAAAGCTAGGGCCTGAGATGTCTGTAGAGACTTTGAAAGACTCAGACATACCCCTGAGAATCTAGAAGTCCAGACACATGTGTATGACATGTATGTCATGTGTATGATTCTGTATATGTGTGTTTGTGTGTGTGTGTGTATGACTATGCATACCCAGGACTGTATACATGTCCAGGAAAGATCTGAGAAGACCCTAAACCTCCCCAATGGCTGATCTTGAGATTATGTGCAAGCAATAAATGAAGGCCGAGGCAGAGTTATCAGCTGCCGGGCCGAGTCGTGAGGGTGCACCATACACAGAGCTCCCTAACAAAGACTTGGAAATTCACTGTTCCCAAGCATTTAAGGAAGTATCTGTACAATCATCAGCTGACCATTAAGCTAACTGAGCAGAGACCTCAGGATCATACATGGCTTTAAGGAATTCATTCAGAAAAGCTACTAGGCAAATAAACAAAACCAAACTGTAATAAACCCTGGGGAGGGGATAGAATCTGATATTCAGAATTCACATATTATATCATTCAAAAATGTCCAGTTCTCAGCAAAGTATTATAAGACATGCAGAAAACAAAGAAAATATGGTCATACAAAGGAAAAAAATCAATAGAAAATGCCCTTGAGGAAGTCTAGACTTTGGACTTACTAGATAGAGGAAGACTTTTTAAGTAAGATATTTTTTTAAATGTTTGGAGAACTGAAAGAAACAGTGTATAAAAAACTAAAGGAATGTATGAAACTTATGTCTTATCAAATAGAGGATACCAATACAGAGACAGAATTTTTTTCCCCATTTATTTATTTATTTATTTATTTTCTTTTAGTATCATTAAACTACAATTACATGGGCACCATCATGGTTACTAAACCCCCCACTTCATCAAGTCACCCCCCACATACCCCATTACAGTCACTGTCCATCAGTGTAGTGTGGTGCTATAAAATCACTACTTGTCTTCTCTGTGTTGTACAGCCATCCCCGTGCCCGCACACATTATGTCCTCCAATCGTTATGGCCCTTTTTCCATCTGGTCCCTCCTTCCCACTCATCCTCCCCAGTCCCTTTCCCTTTGGTAACTGTTAGTCCATTCTTGGGTTCTGTGAGTCTGCTGCTGTTTTGTTCCTTCAGTTTTTTTCTTTGTTCTTACACTCCAGAGATAAGTGCAATCATTTGATACTTGTCTTTTTCGGACTGGCTCATTTCACTGAGCATAATACCCTCCAGCTCCATCCATGTTGTTGCAAATGGTAGGATTTGTTTTCTTCTTATGGCTGAATAATATTCCATTGTGTATATGTACCACCTCTTCTTTATCCATTCATCTACTGATGGACACTTAGGTTGCTTCCATTTCTTGGCTATTGTAAATAGTGCTGCGATAAAGATGGGGTGCATAGGTCTTTCTCAAACTGGGCTGCTGCAGTCTTGGGGTAAATTCCTAGGAGTGGAATTCCTGGGTCAAATGGTATTTCTATTTTGAGTTTTTTGAGGAACCTCCATACTGCTTTCCACAATGGTTGAACTAATTTGCATTCCCACCAGCAGTGTAGGAGGGTTCCCTTTTCTCCACATCCTCACCAACATTTGTTGTTGTTTGTGTTTTGGATGTTGGCCATCCTCACCGGTGGTGGTTTTAATCTGCATTTCTCTGATGACCAGCGATGTGGACCATCTTTTCATGTGCCTGTTGGCCATCTGAATTTCTTCTTTGAAGAAATGTCTATTCAGATCCACTGCCCATTTTTTAATTGGATTATTTGCTTTTTGTTTGTTGAGGTGTGTGTGTTCTTTATATATTCTGGATGTCGACCCCTTATCAGATATGTCATTTATGAATATATTCTCCCATACTGTAGGATGTCTTTTTGTTCTACTGATGGTGTCCTTTGCTGTACAGAAGCTTTTCAGCTTGATATAGTCCCACTTGTTCATTTTTGCTTTTGTTTCCCTTGCCCGGAGAGATATGTTCATGAAGAACTTATTCATGTTTATGTCCAAGAAATTTTTTCCTATATTTTTTTCTAGAGTTTTATGATTTCATGACTTACATTCAGGTCTTTGATCCATTTTGAGTTTACTTTTGTGTATGGGTTAGACAGTAATCGAGTTTCAGTCTCTTACATGTAGCTGTCCAGTTTTGCCAACACCAGCTGCTGAAGAGGCTGTCATCTCCCCATTGAATATCCATGGCTCCTTTATTATACATTAAATGACCATATATCTTTGGGTTAACGTCTGAACTCTCTATTCTGTTCCACCTGTCTGTGGGTCTGTTCTTGTGCCAGTACCAGGTTATCTTGATTACTGTGGCTTTGTAGTAGAGTTTGATGTCTGGGAGCATAATTCCCCCTGTTTTATTCTTCCTTCTCAAGATTGCTTTGGCTATTCGGGGTCTTTTGTGGTTCCATATGAATTTTAGAACTATTTGTTCCAGTTCATTGAAGAATGCTGTTGGTATTTTGAAAGGGATTGCATTGAATCTGTAGATTGCTTTAGGTAGTATAGCCATTTTCACAATATTTATTCTTCTTAGCCAAGAGTATGGGATGAATTTCCATTTGTAAGTGTTGTTTTTAATTTCTCTTAGGAGTGTTTTGTAGTTTTCAGGGTGTATGTCTTTCACTTCCTTTGTTAGGTTTATTCCTAGGTATTTTGTTCTTTTTGATGCAGTTGTGAATGGAATTGTTTTCCTGATTTCTCTTTCTGTTTGCTCATCGTTAGTGTATAGGAAAGCAACAGATTTCTGTGTATTGATTTTGTATCCTGCAACTTTGCTCAATCGAGATATTAGATCTAGTAGTTTTGGAGTGGATTCTTTAGGGTATTTTCTGTACAATATCATATCATCTGCAAATAGTGACAATTTGACTTCTTCTTTACCAATCTGAATGCCTTGTATGTCTTTGCTTTGTCTGATTGCCGTGGCTAGGACCTCCAGTACTATGTTGAATAACAGTGGAGAGAGTGGGCACCCCTGTCTTGTTCCCGATCTTAGATGAAAAGCTTTCAGCTTCTCGCTATTAAGTATGATGTTAGCTGTGGGTTTGTCATATATAGCCTCTATGATGTTGAGGTACTTGCCATCTATACCCATTCTGTTGAGCGTTTTAATCAAAAATGGATGCTGAATTTTGTCAAATGCTTTTTCAGCATCTATGGAGATGATCATGTGGCTTTTTTTCTTCTTTTTATTGATGTGATGGATGATGTTGATGGATTTTCGAATGTTGTACCATCCTTGCATCCCTGGAATGAATCCCACTTGATCATGGTGTATGATCCTCTTGATGTATTTTTTTTTCTTTTTCAAAAATCATTTTATTAATAGTTCTAGAAAGATAAGGCATTGTATCCATGAATAAGAACAGAAACTACTCAGAGAATGAAACAGAATTCTTAACAGAAGTCATTTTGTTTGTTATATAAATCAAAATTTTAGCATAAAATAATAGGAAATTCAAAGTTTAATCACAATAAGGAACTCAATATCACATTCCAAAGTCATTAAGATTTAATAATTTCTAATAAAAATTGTTCACATTTTGATTACATGAAATAACATCTTTTTGATGGTCTCAATGCTTATTTGCCCCAATACTTTGTTTTCTGTAGAAATGTCCCCTAGACAGGCTTTCAGTCGTGACGTTGTGGACATTAAGTAGTTTTTAACACATTTTATCTTGAGACCCTACATTCTCCACGACCAACCAATATTCACAAAGTTCCCAAAGAGCTAAAAAGGTTTTGGAAATATGCCTGGTAACTACTACTACAAATATAGGCAAAACTTTAGTGGCGGGAGGGGCTTTGCTAAAATTTGGGGTGTGGGAGTATAATATTAGCCCCTCATGCACTGATATCTTGTATTCATCAGTTAGTTTCTATTGTAAATTTTTGCATAGTTTTGGTTGTTCATCATCATAATTCTTCAAATTACATACATCTCAAAATTGTGAAGAGACTAGTATATTCTTTCTGTACTTTAAAACTTTTTTTAAAAATATCATGTTGTTTGAGAAACTCTTGATGTATTTTTGAATTCGGTTTGCTAATATTTTGTTGAGATTTTTTCATCTACGTTCATCAGGGATATAGGTCTGTAATTTTCTTTTTTGGTGAGGTCTTTGCCCAGTTTTGGTATTAGAGTGATGCTGGCTTCATAGAATGAGTTTGGAAGTATTCCCTCCTCTTCTATTTTCTGGAAAACTTTAAGGAGAATGGGTATTATTTCTTCCCTATATGTCTGATAAAATTCAGCAGTGAATCCATCTGCCCCGGGAGTTTTTTTCTTGGGTAGTTTTCTGATTACTAATTCAATTTCGTTGCTGGTAATTGCTCTGTTTTAGGTTTTCTGTTTCTTGCTTGGTCAGTCGTGGAAGGTTGTATTTTTCTAAGAAGTTGTCCATTTCTTCTAGGTTTTCCAGCTTGTTAGCATATGGATTTTCATAGTATTCTCTAATAATACTTTGTTTTTCTGTGGGGTCCATCATGATCTTTCCTTTCTCATTTCCGATTCTGTTTATGTGTGTAGATTGTCTTTTTCTCTTAATAAGTCTGGCTAGGTGTTTATCTATTTTGTTTATTTTTTCAAAAAACCAGCTCTTGGGTTCATTGATTTTTTTCTGTTGTTTTATTCTTCTCAATTTTATTTATTAATTCTCTAATCTTTATTATGTCCCTCCTTCTGGCGATTTTGGGCCTCATTTGTTCTTCTTTTTCCAATTTCAATAATTGTGACTTCAGACTATTCATTTGGGATTGTTCTTCCTTCGTTAAATAGGCCTGGATTGGAATATATTTGCCTCTTAGAACTGCCTTTGTGGCGTCCCACAGAAGTTGGGGCTTTGTGCTGTTGTTGTCATTTGTCTCCATATATTGTTCGATCTCTATTTTAATTTGGTTGTTGATCCATTGATTATTTAGGAGCATGTTGTTAAGCCTCCATGTATTTCTGAGCCTTTTTGTTTTCTTTGTACAATTTATTTCTTGTTTTATTCCTTTGTGATCTGAGAAGTTGCTGGTAGAATTTCAATATTTTTTAATTTACTGAGGTTCTTTTTGTGGCCTAGAATGTGGTCTATTCTGGAAAATGTTCCATGTGCACTTGAGAAGAATGTGTATCCTGCTGCTTTTGGTTGCAGAGTTCTGTAGATGTCTGTTAGGTCCATCTGTTCTAGTGTGTTGTTCAGTGTCTCTGTGTCTTTACTTATCCTCTGCCTGGTTGATCTGTCCTTTGGAGTGAGTGGCGTGTTAAAGTCTCCTAAAATAATTGCATTGCTGTCTATTTCCTCCTTCACTTCTGTTAGTATTTGTTTCACATATGCTGATGCTCCTGTGTTGGGTGCATATATATTTATAATGGTTATATCTTCTTGTTGGACTGACCCCTTTATCATTATGTAATGTCCTTCTTTATCTCTTGCTACTTTCTTTGTTTTGAAGTCTATTTTGTCTGATATAAGTACTGCAACACCTGCTTTTTTCTCCCTGTTGTTAGCATGAAATATATCATTATTTAATGTCCTTCTTTCTCTCTTGCTACTTTCTTTGTTTTGAAGTCTATTTTGTCTGATATAAGTATTGCAACACCTGCTTTTTTCTCCCTGTTGTTTGCATGAAATATCTTTTTCCATCCCTTCACTTTTAGTCTGTGTATGTCTTTGGGTTTGAGGTGAGTCTCTTGTAAGCAGCATATAGATGGGTCTTGCTTTTTTATCCACTCTGTTACTCTGTGTCTTTTGATTGGTGCATTCAGTCCATTTACATTTAGGGTGATTATTGATAGATATGTACTTATTGCCATTGCCGGCTTTAGATTTGTGGTTACCAAAGGTTCAAGGGTAGCTTCTTTACTACCTAACAGTCTTACTTAACTCTCTTATTAAGCTATGATAAACACAGTCTGATGATTCTTTATTTCTCTCCCTTCTTATTCTTCCTTCTCCATTCTTTATTTGCTAGGTGTTTTATTCTGTAGTCTTTTACATTTCCTTTGACTGTTTTGTGGATAGTTGATTTTCCTTTTTGCCTTTGGTTAGTATTTGGATGGTCTGCTTTCTTTGCTACGATTTTATTTTCCCTGGTACATCTTTTTAGCCTTAGGAGTGCTTCCATATAGAGCACTCCCTTTCAGATATCCTGTAGAGGTGGTTTGTGGGAGGCAAATTCCCTCTACTTTCACTTGTGTGGGAATTGCTTAATCCCTCCCTCAAATTTAAATGATAATCATGCTGGATACAGTATTCTCACTTCAAGGCCCTTCTGTTTCATTGCATTAAATATATCATGCCATTCTCTTCTGGCCTGTAAGGTTTCTATTGAGAAGTCTGATGATAGTCTGATGGGTTTTCCTTTGTGGGTGATCTTTTTTCTCTGGATGCCTTTAATACCCTCTCCTTGTCTTTGATCTTTGCAATTTTAATTGTTATATGTCTTGGTGTTGTCCTCCTTGGGTCCCTTGTGTTGGGAGATCTGTGGGCTTCCATGGTCTGAGAAACTATTTCCTTTCCCAGCTTGGGGAAGTTTTCATCAATTATTTCTTCAAAGACACTTTCTATCCCTTTTTCTCTTTCTTCTTCTAGTACTCCTATATGCAAATATTGTTCTGTTTGGATTGGTCACACAGTTCTCCTAATATTCTTTCATTCCTAGAGATCCTTTTATCTTTCTGCCTTAGCCTCTCTGTATTCCTGTTCTCTGTTTCCATTCCATTAACAGTCTTTTGCACCTCATCCAGTCTGCTCTTTAGTCCTTCTATTGATTGTTTCATTTCTGTTGTCTCCCTCCGGACTTCCTCCCTTAGCTCTTGCATGTTTCTCTGCAGCTCCATCAGCATTGTTACAACTTTTATTTTGAATTCTTTTTCAGGAAGATTGGTTATATCTATCTCACAAGACCCTCTCTGTGGCATTGTTTGGGCGATTTTGGACTGGACCAGGTTCTTCTGCCTTTTCATGCACATAGAAGTGATCACCAGCACGTGGCATGTGTGTCAACTGGGAGAACAACGTCCCTTCCTGCTTGCTTGTGGCCTTGCCCTTCTCCACTGCCTGTGCCAGTTACCCACAAACAGGAAGTCATCTCTGGGTTAATCCCATGAGCTGCCATGCGCGGGGGACCCTCAGGATAGCCTAGGGCACTGGCAGGGGGCACAAAGGAGCGGCGTGTGTTCTTCTGCAAGAATGATGCCCATTCATGCATTCCGGACCTTGCGCCAGCTTCCTCTGCCTATGCCAGGCAGCTGCATATAGGCAGCAGCCCCTGGTCCTGGCCCGGTTAGCTGCGCACTGGGAGAAGACTGTGTAGTTGCTGTGGGCAGGGCTGCTCCCCGGCTGCTCTGCAGCAACGGTGGGTCAGCCGGTTTGCTTGCAGTGCTGGCGTAGGGGAATGAATGGCAGGCTGCTTATCGCCATAAGGGGCTTCAGAGCTGCGTTGCTACCCAGGGGGTTAGGTGCCTGAAGTTCCTTAAGATTCCAGCGTGCTGGGCTGAGTGTGCCAGGATGACTTTGTCCACCTGTTAAACTCTTGTACCTTTAAAACTTTTAAAACACCTGCTTTTCTTTTGTCCCAGGGAGCCAGCTGTGGGGAGCCATGCACTGTGTCAGTCTCAGATTTTACTTTTCCATTTCTCTAATATCCAGTACACCATGTGATGTGTGTCTGTGCTCCCAGTGCAGATTACTAGGGCTGGTTATTTAGCAGTCCTGTGATTCCACTCCCTCCCCACTCTGATTCTTTTCCTCCTGACAGTGAGCTGGGTTGGGGGAGTGCTCGGATCCCACCAGGTCACAGCTTTGTATCTTACCCTTTTCATGAGATGCTGAGTTTTCACAGATGTAGATGTAGCCTGGCTGTTGTACTCTATCTTCTGGTCTCTCTTTTAGGAGTAGTTGTATTTGCTGTATTTTCAAAATATATATGGTTTTGGGAGGAGATTTCCGCCGCCCTACTCATGCCACCATCTTGAGTGCCCCCAAATTATTCTATTCTTGAATATTAATCACTTAACTAGGATATATCTTAGTGTTGAATAAATTTTGTGTTGAGTGATTTTTAAGCAAAATTTCAGGGAACTCAATATGTTATTTCAGTAGGCATATTCACTTCCTCCTTCACTTTAGGAAAACTCTACCTGAACGGCTCATCCAGCATACCACTCCACGGGTGGTTTGACACAGGGACAACATTTATGCTGAATGCCTTTATCTATGTTCCCATGTTTATTAGCATCTCTCAAATTTCTTGAAGCTTTGTCATTTTCATCCACATCTCTTGTGATTATCTCAAACTAGAAAAAGACCCACACACATCTGCCTAACTACTTTTCTGCAAATATGAAGAAGTAAAGAACGTTAAAGAACGGTCAAAGGATAGCCTTTTCCAGAAATGGTGCTGAGCAGTTGGATGTTCAAAAAAATGAACCTCAACCTAAACCTCACACCTTACACAAAATGAGCTCAAAATGAATCATAGACTTAAATGTAAAACTTTTAGAAAAAACACGTAGGATAAAATCTCTGGGAGGTAGGACTAGGCAGAGACTTTTTGGACTTGACACCAAAAGCATAATTAATAAAAGGAAAAACTGATTAACTAGACTTCATCAAAATTAAAACCTTTTTGCTCTGCAAAAGACACTGTTAGAGGAGGAAAAGACAAGCTGGATTGGGAGAAATTATTTGCAAGTCACACATTCAACAAGTGACTTGTGTCTAGGATATATGAGTAACTCTTAAAACAGTAAAAAACAAACAATCCAATTAGAAAATAGGCAAAAAACATGAATAGACATTTCACTGAAGAAGAAATACAGATGGCAAATAAGCATACAAAAAGTGATCAACATCATTAACCACTAAAGAAGTGCAAATTAAAATCACAAGATACCACTACACCTGTTGCAGAATCATGCAAAGAGAAAATAGCAATAACACCATATGTTGGTGAGGGTGCCAAGCAAATCACTCCTGGACATTTGGCGGAGAGAGATGAAAACATCTACATGAATATTAATTTCAGCTTTATTCATGACAGCCCAAAACTAGAAACAATTCAAGTGTCCTTCAATAGGTACATGATTCGGCAAACGGTGGTATATGCACAATGTAGAATATTACTCAGCACTGAAAAGGAATGACCTGATGATAAATGCAACAACATGGATGGGCCTCAAGAGAATTACGCCAGTCTTAAAAGGTTATATATAATTCCGTTTATGTAACATTCTTGAAATGACAAAATTTTAGAGATAGGAGAAAAGATGAGTGATTGCTAGGGGTTGAGATGGGGAGGGGAGGACAACAGGGACAAGAGGGAAGTGAGTATGGCTGTAAAAGGGTAGCTTGACAGATCCTGGAGGTGATGGAATATTCTCTATCTTGAATATGGTGATGAATCATATGATAAAATTTCATGGAACTAAATACATACAAAAGCAGGCATGTAAAACTGGTAACATATGAAGAAGCCCAGTGAATTATTTCAATGTCAATTTCCTGGTTGTGAAAATTGTGTTTTTGTTATGCAAGTTGTTACCACTGGTAACTTTGACAAATAGATGAAGGGTACAGAGCTCTCTCTCTATTATTTCTTCGAACTGCATGTTAATCTTTCATTACCTCAAAGTAAGAAACTGAAGTGAAAGAAAAAATGAAGTTACATTCCCCCCAATTTTTTTCATTCTGCAAGAGGAACAGTGTGAGATAAGTACTGCCTATCATGTACCGCAATCATGCATTCAGAACACATACACAGACATATCAGTCACAGAGGTTCTTATACACATTGAAATAGGAAGAGAGCTTCGGAATTGTGCATCTGGCCATAACTAATAAGGTAATAAAGGGAACTGCAAAGGAATTGGAGCAAAAAAATCCTTGCATGTTTCATAAAGCCTTCCTGATCCAGCCTTTTCTACAAGGGCCCCTGGTGATGAGGGAGCGATTAGTGTGCTAAGATGTGTGATATGACAGTCTGCGTAGCGCTCTGCATCTGGCTATGGTGCCGGCAGCCTTTGTGCCCAGTCTGGACTCATTCAGCTTTATTTCTTTTTGTCTCTTGCCTCTTGGTGGAGGTTATACTGAGTGGGAGGTGGGCCCTGAGTTGAATGTATAATCACCATGGGAACTGAGACCACATTCAATCCCTGGGCATGTGGCTCATGCCCCCACGTCTATTATCAAAGTCCTTCTTGTGCACTTTCCTATGTTCTGAGTATTTCTGAGTTTGAGTGCGTGAGCGTCTGCGCCTGTGTGCGTAACACTTAAAGGTTAGCTGATTGTCTTTGAGCATAGAGGCAGAAGAAAATGTGGGGCGCTTTATACACACGGCTTCACATCCTTCAAGCTTCTGCTTTGTGCTTAGTAGCTAGAAATCAATTACAATCAAGCACAGGAGAAAAAAATGTAATTTCCAAAAAATCTGAACTCCTACTGACCCCCATACAGGCCACCATCTCTCTTCCACAGGAAACTAAGGCCAGTGTTTATGAGGCTAGCAAAATCTGATTTTCTGTCTTCTTCATTTCCTCCTGGTCTAGGTGACCCTAAATTGTGATCTCTTTCTGCACCCAGGGGTCTTTCTGGGGCCCGTAAATTATGAATTGCCCCCTCATTTTGTTCTTCTCCATTCTGCATTCATTTAACACTCTTTGATTCACACGGGGCTGATGTGTACTGAAAGTTTCTGCCCCCGGTTTCTACTCAAGCCACAAACCTTCCTGCAGATGCAGCCTTTTCTGCAGTGGAGACTGATTCTAGGTAAAGGTTCTGTCTAGATGGCTCCAGTGGTATCTTTAGCATAGATTTAAACTTGCTAAATTGTCAAGAGAATGCCCCAGGGGCTTGGTAGAGAGAGGAAGAGAAAGACATAGTCTAGATTCTAATTTAATGTGGGAAAAGCTTCAATAAAAACCTCAAAACAAATTTGCAAGTGGAGCCCAAGATGCTAGTCCTCAGACGTGGGTGTAAGATTCTCACAGACGTAGGTTGAACCTATTTATAATATTTCCTCAGTTATCTGGTATCTGAGAAATGAACAGGTGATTCAGAAACTGTAGGGATGGTGACTTGCCAATTAGCTGACAGATTTCCAGAGAAACTAGTCAAATTAGTTTGATTATCTGTCTACCTGGGTCTCCTGTACACATTTCTGCCTTCTTATCCCTGGCTGTTTTCACCAAATTTGGGTAGAGATCTCTAATCCTGAAGTAGAAATTTAATGATAAAGATTTTTTTTTAACTCCTACTAAATCCATAAGCTGGCATGAGACTTTCTTTTATTATCTATCTCTTTTTAGTTTTACTTTGAGGAAGACAGAATTCTACCTCAATGACCATCCCTCCCCATGGAATATCATTCCTGTGGTTAGGTCACATTATATGGCAAAGGTGAAAGGATTTTCTAGATGAAATAAAGCACCTCATCATTTGAGGTTGAGTTAATCAAATAGTCCTGGTGGACTTTAATTAGGCGAGCCCTTTAAAAAGGTCTGGAGGTAAGGGGTTCTCCTGCTGTCCTTGAATAAGCAAGCAGCCAGGCGTTCCCCAGTCACAAGGAAATTAATTTTCCCAACAAGGTGTGAATCTGGAAGAGGACCCTGAGTCTCAGATGGGACCCCAGCCCTGACTGACACATTGACTGCCGCTGTGGGAGAGACCCAGGAGAGAATTCGGGTAAGCATGCCCAGGGTCCTAACCCATGGAAAGGGTGATATAATAAATGTGTGTTGGTATGAGCCACTAAGTCTGTGTCACCTTGTTAGGCAGCGATAGAAAACTGTAATATACAACTTAATCTCCAGAAGCTTGGCTGGCTGTTGCCGAGTGACTGTTTTGTTACCTTACTTTAGTGTCTGTCTCTTTCAGTATGCCCTGCCAACTAACAGAGGTAGACAGGAAAAGAAAAAGAAAAGCTTAACACCAGGCTACAAGCCTGTGTTTTGCATATAACACAAAAAGAGAGGAAATAGTATGAATTCAAATTCTTACCTTGATCTCCCATCAAGACATAAAACTTCCCTCATCACAGATGATTCATCACCAAAGTCCGTGGATTCTTCCTCCCATGTACATATGCTGCGTCCATCTCTTTCTTTCAGTTCCCATGTCACCCTCGTCCAAGCCGCCCTCACCTGCAGCCCAGCCACAAACCAGCCCCCTTTGCGGTTTCCCAGGGTCTTCCCTTTCCCGCCTGTAACTCCCTTCTAACTGGTCCAAAGCGATATTAAAATATTAGAAGAAAGATTATGTCACTTCACTGCTTAAACCCTTCCAGTGGTTTCCCATTGTCTTTGGGATAAAATCCAAAGTGACCTGGGCTGCCCGCAGGTCGTCTTGATCCCCTTTTCCTTCACCTCACAGTTCTCCAGTCCCGCTGAGCTTTCTGTCTTCACGCGCGTGTTGTCTCCTGAGCTGGAGGACTCTTCTTTGGCTCCCACTCGTCCTACGGGTCTTAGCTAAACAGCCCCTTCTCCAGCAAAGCCCCAGGCACTGTGTAGCCCGGGCTGTCCGGGGTGCCCGTCTGCATCACCTGCCGCCGAGGTCTCCCCAGAGCCTGCGGCGGGCGGGGGCTGCCTTGCCGACGACGCCTGTGCGGTCCTGACGGCCCCGAGGGGGACCTTAACCAGCGATTGACATGGGGTAGATCAGTTCAGCCCCCTCGCCTCCAAGTGGGACAAACTTGGCCCTGCAACTAATGCTCCAGAGGTCCCGGTGCGGTCAGATCGAGGAGATGTCCTTCTGAACCCCATGTCCGCCGGGTTCTGCCCGCTGTCCCTCCCTCACGGGCCTCTGCTGCGAGCGCTCCTTCAGGACCCCTGGGCGGGCGCCCACTGTGCCCTGAGACGCCCGCAACACAAATGTTCTT
>JAQQAC010008880.1:1232754-1277922 GCA_029783875.1 Phataginus tricuspis
ATTATTTAGGAGAATGTTGTTAAGTCTCCATGTATTTGTGAGCCTTTTTGATTTCTTTCTAAAATTTATTTCTAGTTTTATACCTTTGTGATCTGAGAAGTTGGTTGGTAGTATTTCAATATTTTTGAAATTACTGAGGTTCTTTTTGTGGCCTAGTATGTGGTCTATTCTGGAAAATGTTCCATGTGCACTTGAGAAAAATGTGTATCCTGTTGCTCTTGGGTGTAGAGTTCTGTAAATGTCTGTTAGGTCCATCTGTTCTAGTGTGTTGTTCAGTGCCTCTGTGTCTTTACTTATCCTCTGTCTGTTTGATCTATCCTTTGGAGTGAGTGGTGTGTTGAAGTCTCCTCAAATGAATGCATTACTGTCTATTTCCTCCTTCAATTCTGTTAGTATTTGTTTCACATATGCTGGCGCTCCTGTGTTGGGTGCATATATATTTATAATGGTTATATCTTCTTGTTGGACTGACCCCTTTATCATTATGTAATGCCCTTCTTTATCTCTTGCTACTTTCTTCGTTTTGAAGTCTATTTTATCTGATACAAGTACTGCAACACCTGCTTTTTTCTCTTTGTTGTTTGCATGAAATATCTTTTTCCATCCCTTCACTTTTAGTCTGTGTATAACTTTGGGTTTGAGGTGAGTCTCTTGTAAGCTGCATATAGATGGGTCTTGCTTTTTTAGCCACTCTGTTACTCTGTGTCTTTTGATTGGTTCATTCAGTCCATTTACATTTAGGGTGATTATTGATAGATATGTACTTATTGCCATTGCTGGCTTTAGATTCGTGGTTACCAAAGGTTCAAGGGTTGCTTCTTTACTATCTGAGAATCTAACTTAACTTTCTTGTTAAGTTATTGTGAACGCCGTCTGATGTTTCTTTATTTCTCCCTTCCTATTCTTCCTCCTCCATTCTTTATATGTATTGGGTGTTTTATTCTTTGCCTTTAGTTCGTATTTGGATGGTCTGCTCTCTTTGCTATGGTTTTATTTTCTCTGGTGACATCTTTTTAGCCTTAGGGGTGCTTCCCTCTAGAGCAGTCCGTTTAAGATATCCTGTAGTGGTGGTTTATGAGAAGCAAACTCTTTCAACTTTCCTTTGTCTGGAAATTGTTTAATCCCTCTTGCCCCGGCCCGCGGGGCTGGTTATTAGTGGGTCTCGAGGAGGATCCCTGTACCTAAAGGATGGGACGGAGAGAGAGAGACGGAGGCCAAGCAAATTGTCAAGGCTTTGTTTATTTGTAAAAAAGGTAGGGAATATATAGCACCTTAAGGGGTGTGGTAAGGAGTGGCTTCTTCTGGTTGGTTGCCCATTATGATAATGAGGTAGCTTACACAGTCTAATCACACACCAAGTTGTGCACATGCACAGTAGTCTTTGACGTAAGCAACGGACCTGGTTGAGGACTCTTAGCGGGAAGCTGTGGCGGGAAACTGACCAAGAAGAAGTAAACAACAAGATGGAGTCTTTAAAACAAAATGGAGTCCCATTGTTCTAGTATAAATCTATTCTATATGCTAACTATAAGGGTTAGGTTAGTTTCTTAAGCAATGAAGCATAGAATACAGAATGAAACTGGGTTGGGCTAAGATCTTTAAGCTCTCTGTGCCAGTGCAAAGTCCAAGGTGGTCACCAACACCCTCTGTCATATTTAAATGATAATTGTGCTGGATACAATATTCTTGGTTCGAGGCCCTTCTGTTTCATTACATTAAATATATCATGCCATTGTCTTCTGGCCTGTAAGGTTTCTGTTGAGAAGTCTGATGATAGTCTGATGGGTTTTCCTTTGTAGGTGATCTTTTTTCTCTCTCTAGCTGCCTTTACTACTCTGTCTTTATCTTTGACCTTTGCCATCTGAATTATTATGTGTCTTGGTGTTGTCTTCCTTGGGTCCCTGGTGTTGGGAGTTCTGTGGGCTTCCGTGGACTGCGAGACTATTTCCTTCCCCAGTGTGGGAAAGTTTTCAGCAATTATTTCTTCAAAGACACTTTCTATCCCTTTTTCTCTCTCTTCTTCCTCTGGTACTCCTATAATGCGAATATTGTTCCGTTTGGATTGGTCACACAGTTCTCTCAATATTCTTTCATTCTTAGAGATCCTTTTTTCTCTCAGTACCTTAGCTTCTTTGTATTCCTCTTCTCTAGTTTTTATTTCATTTATCGTCTCCTCCACCGTATCCAATCTGCTTTTAACACCGTCCATTGTGTTCCTCAAGGATTGAATCTCTGACCGGAATTCATTCCTGAGTTCTTGAATATCTTTCCGTACCTCCATGAGCATGTGAATGATTTTTATTTTGAACTCCCTTTCAGGGAGAGTCATAAGGTCCATATCATTAAAATCTTTCTCAGGAGTTGTGTTCATAATTTTACTCTGGACCAGGTTCCTTTGGCGTTTCATATTTGTGTATGGAGCCCTCTAGTGCCCAGAAGCTCTACTCTCTGGAGCTGCTCAGCCCCTGAAGCAATGTCAGGGATTGTAGGGGAGTGGTATTGGTGCCTCAGGGGAGGAAAGGGCTGTTTCCTGGTTCCTGGCTGCTATGCCTGTATCCACTGTCTGAACCGGTGGGCTGAGCACACAGGTATAAGCCTCTGTGCTTTGCCTTTTAAGTTGCTGTAGACAGATCCTCCCTCCGTTTGGCCCAACACCAGGGAAGGGCTTCCAGGTTTGCAAGCCCGGTGGGGCTGGCCAGGCGAAAGGTGCACTAGTCTGCCTGTCACAGAAGGGGTTCCTGGAGCCGTGCAGGCAGCCAGGGAGCTGGCACACCTGAAGATCAGAAAACCCCCAATCTGCTGGGCAGAGTACACCTGGACAATCCTGTCCACCTGTCCTTTCTCCCGAGCAGCAAGCTCCGTGCAGTCCTTGCCCCCTCAGCAGGCCTCCTTCCAAGTTCCTCCCTGCCAGGAAGTCTCTCAGACTGCCTGCCTCTCCCCCGTCCTGGAGAAGCTGGGTATGGATCCCTGATCTCACAGGCAGCCGGAATCCTTGTCTCTCCAGGAACTCCGCCTGTCTTAGCTTTCCAAGCTCCTAATTACAAGAGCATCATGCAAGCACCATGAAATGTAGGTTTGTGCTCCCAGAGTAGATCTCCAGAGTTAGGTACTAAGCAGTCCCAGTTCTCCACTCCCTCTGAGCTCCGTTCCTATTCCTCCTGCTGGTGAGCTGGGGTGGGGGAAGGGCTTGGATCCCGCAGGACCACAGGTTTAGTACGTTACCGTTTTCTGTGAGGGCTGCTCTTGTCTCCAGGTGTATGCAGTGTATTGTAGTTCTCTTTCCCGTTGCTCTTTCAAGAGTAGTTGTAGTAGCTTTATTTTCATATTATATGCGGTTTTAGGAGGAAGCCTCTGTCTCACCTCTCATGCTGCCATCTTTAATCCCTCTCCATATAAGTGGTTTTTATTAAGTATATTACATACTTATTCTTCCTGGAATTCTCTTAATAATCTGCATAAGAATCCTTTGAGGAAGAGATCATTAGCCTAGTTTTACAGACAAATGCAAACAAGTGTCCGAACCAGGCAACAGTAACAAACATAGTCTTTCTGGAAGAGTCCTCAAAGTGAGCGTCTGCAGAACTTTGAGCTTTGGAGAGCAAAAGAAATGGCAAGATAGCTGTCAGAACTCCTGAAGAAAGAACAGGAATAGTTCCTCTCAGTATACTGGCTAAAACCAGCAGGGAAACACCCTGATGCTGCAACGGTCAGTTGGCAGCCTGTGACTTCATTGTAGTGTTGGAATTCTGCCTGAATTCCACCGATCAGGAAGCCCGTTAGACTCTGGCCCGTCTGCACACTTGGTTTTGACACCTTGTGTCACTGCCATTCCTTGAGGCTCCATCCCGCTGAGCGGAACCCGCCCTATTGCATCAGTTTTCTGCTCCTTATTTGATAGTAAAATCAGCGTAGTGCTCACTGTCTCATACTGTGTTTTTCCTTAATGTTGTGAACGTTATTACATCAATTAGACAGTAATTCACATGGGCAACTTAGCTTAAAAATAGCTGCTAGTATTATGATAAGCACACATAATATGGGGGGTCACAGGGAAGGCAGTATAGCAAAGAGAAGACAGTAGTGACTCTATAGCATCTTAATATGCTAATGGACAATGACTGCAATAAACCTTCATAAGATTGTATATAAATGAGACCTTAATAAAAAAATATTCAGGAACTGCAGGTTTTGGGTCCTACCAGACATGGCATCATTTCATTGCTAATATGAAAAATGTGGGTGTGTATGTATCTCGATCATGAGCTTTACACTATTGATGAATGATTTCAAGGCCATATGAATACACCACCCTCTTCTGTAGCATTAAAAGAAAAAAATAGCTGCTAGCAACCTTTCCAGTAAATTGGTTTAGTCCTTCATTTACTCCTTCTTTGGGGGCCTCCTCAATGTCAGGGGCCATGCTAGCCCTTGGAGGTCTGTTGTTGACACAGAGGCCATTCTCATAGGGCTCATACTTTAGTCAGGGAGATGGATCAAATGTGGTCAAATGCACAAATGTAAAACTGGGATTGTGATATGTGCTAAGAGTGTGAACAGTGCTGACAGGATGGGAATTTGGCCTATTTAGGGAGGTCAGGAATCCTCTGAGCCAAGGAAGGAGAAGCAGGCTTGGGGACAGTGATGCAGGAGAGGGCACAGCAGAGGCTGTTGGGAGGGAGGTGCATGGAGCGTGAGGCACCACGGAAGCCAGGGCATGCAGCCCAGTCGGGCTCACAGGGACTGCTGGGCCAGGCAAGGAGCCTGTCTGCATCCTAAGAGGTGACAGGCCTGAAGTTGTGTTTTACAAGGAAACTCTGGATGCTCCACATAGAAAAGGGATGGAAGCATGCAGAGGAGGTGCTGGTAGACCAGTGAGATGACCGCACAGTGGGCCATGGACAGCTAAGCCAGAGCAGGGGAAGCTAGCTTTAAGCTGGGAGGCAAAGTTTGTAAGGGGTGTCACCCACCCTGGCTTGTGTGGGCCTTGCTCTGCTGCCTTTATTTCCCTCTTCATACTTTCTCCCTTAGTCACGGGTGCTCAGTATAATAGAATGAATGCTTCAGGAATAAAGGAATAGGCAAAAGGTTAGTTATTATGCCATCTTTCTGCTTGTGAGAGAAAAAGTTAAACTTGGAGCAGAGCCACATGCCAAGAAGCAAATGTTACTGACACTGATGCCCTGTGTTTAAGCTCTCTCCTGCTCCTTGAGTCACAAGATAATGTCTTCTGATGCATTTTGAAATGTTCCTTGACCTGTAAGATGTTGAAAGTGGTCCTCTGGGTCACAGGATTGAGTAGCCTCCGTTTTCGTCTTTGGGCTGTGGGCTGTGGAGAACGCCCACTCCGGGCAGCCCGACTGGTCTGATCAGCTCCTGCTCACCTCACTGGGCTGTTGGGAGAATTAAATAGGTTAATACATATTAAAGCACTTGGTACAGAACCTGGTGAGACAGGGACCGTGGGTGTAGTGAGTAGGGTGAGGGCCTCCGGAAAAAGCAGGGCAGGATATTTACAGTCAGAGCAATATAACAATGGGCAAAGAAGTCCCTTTTGAAACTCTGTGTTAAGCATTATGCAAAGTCAAGGTCACACTAATTCTCTAGGATCAAGATACCATACTAAGAATATAGGCATCTTCAGTGAGGTCAGTTACAGGTCAAAAGGCCAGGAGCAACTTGGCCTAGAATGCTTGAGTGTTCCACAAATAAAGAAGGATATCTCAGTATAACCCGTGACTTCACTGTAAACAGCCCTAGCAAGCAGAGAACAGCCCAGTTCACCTTGAGGGCAGGGCAGGTGGTACAAGTCCACACCCCTAAGCCTTTTTTTCATGTTCTCGAAAAATCCTCATCTGCCTATAAAACCCCTAGACAACGCAGCACACTGGACTCTCTTGTCCCCTCCTGGCGTGAGCCGGGAGCTCTGTCCTATCACTTTATTTCTAAATAAAAGCCTGTACCTTGCTCTCCTACCTTGGGTGTTTGCAAAGCTCATTCTTCGGCTTCGTGAACAACAACCCCGGCATCACTGGCACATAAGTGTTCAGTAAATGATGGTCACTCCTGTTGTTACTTTTGTCCCCAAATGTTGTTTCCTAATAAACCATATTATATGCAAAGAGTTCTCATTAAACTGCAAGTATGACAGCAGTGCTGACTTCATGCTGGGGTGGATAGTGACCTGCCTGCTTCTTTATATTTCATTGTATTTTTCTAAGTTTTCTAAAGTAAACATGCATTTTTATCACATAAAATTTTTTTATTGCCTTCTTTTTAACTTAGATTATTGCCAACAGACAGGTACAAGAATTAGAAGAACAACTGTTTTGTAACAACACACAATGCTTGAAACGTCGCCAGATTCACGCTCAGGATGAAAGGGTGACCTAGCCCAGGGGACGGGCTGGGTCTGAGTCGGCTCACCTCTGGGACAATGTTGACAAAACAGTACCAGCCATTCTTGCTTATTACTTTTTAGCTCCCAAGTATTGTCAACAACTGACAGCTGTGTTTTTTAAAGAGTTGTCAATGTCACATCACTAATCCACCATCTAAACCGGACCTGTCCTCAGTGAGCTGTTAATGCTAAGAGCACCTGAACTCTCCAGCTCTTTTAATGTATGAACATGTCAGATTTTCAAGCTCTACAGAAGTGGTGACTTGCCTGTATCCCCAGAATACTTTAATCCTGATATTTGTAAGCCTCATTACCACTTACAGATTCAAAGGTCAAAGGCTACCCAGATTTTACACACCTCAATGTGACCCACAATTAAGGCTTCGAGATGATAGCTTTACTATCCTCATACACTCACCAATGTGAATAGACAGGAGGAATGAACAGCGTTCAGGAATTAGACCAGGTAATCGGGTGGGGCCAGGAGTTCAGAGAATAGGTACTAGAGAAAGGTGCAGTCCAGAAGGTAGGTGAGGGAATCTGGCTCTAAGTAACTGGAATATCCCAAATGGTGGGGGCAGGCCTGGTGGACCAGGGTAGGTGACACTAGGAAATGCAGGCACTGGCACCAGGAAGGCCTGTCAGTCGGCGGTAGGACCCTGTTATTGGACTGGCCTCAGGAGCAGTACCACCTTGCTCCTCTTTGTCGGGGGAGGGCTATGGGGTTGCGAGGTTTGACAAGAGGATCCCAAAGAGGGATTTGGTACTGAACAGAGCACCATGGATCATGGGAACAGGGCAGAGATCTGGATCTCAGAGCAGAGCCAGAGGCAGGAGAACAGCAGCTGGGATAGGTTCATGCCGAGGTCAGGGTCGGCCTAAGCTTGGTGCAGAGCTGAGCTGCTCAGTGGGGAGCCGGAGCGGGTGTGAGGTGGCATCCAACCTGGGGGAAGGAAATTAGGCAGGTAGGGACTAGACAGAACCTGATATTAATACAAATAGCAACTGTTTGCTGAACACCTAGTACGTGTCAGATACAGCACTAAGACTGCATATGTTATCACTAAGCTCAAAACATCCAGGCAAGACAGGCATTATTTCTATCTTATGAATGAAGGAACTGGGGCTCAGAGGATAACAGCCCAAGGCCATAGAGTTAAGAAGAAGCAAGCTGAGGTCTGCATGACTCCAAACCTGCAACCTTTCTGCGCCGTATATATCTTTACTATATATGAGCAAAGTTGGCTCCATTCTCTTGCTCTTAGGGGCAACAAACAAAACGTACCATCTTAGTCATGTTTTTGCCACATGAAAGAATATTTGACAAAGACCAACTCAGAAATTGAAATTCCCTCAGTAGGCTGGGGCAATGGGCCTAATGTCACACATTAAGATTTCATAGGTACCAACTTAAAAGCTTTCCATTTATGTTCAAAGAATCAACTGAACCGATATGAGATTAGTGGAAGATATGACTACACGGCACCTTAAAGCAATCTTCTGGTGTACTATAAGTTTAGTTTATATTAAGGGGATGACTTTAAAAACAAGTAATTCCATCTCAGGCCACTTTTATAAAACTACAGTGTTCTGTCTAGGAGAAGAGGTCTTCCCTCTCCATTCTGCACATCCCGCTGCACCTGGAATATGGGGCTCAGCTCCGGGTACACACTTCATGAGCCATTTCCCAGGTGCCTCCAAGCCGAGTCTACTGCCACTGAAATTCAGGTGGGTGCAGGGGTGTCTGGCTGGTCGATGGGCAAATCCCTCTTGGGAGGGAGCAGAACAAGGAGGAGGAGTCAAGCAGCTGACCTTGGTTAAAGTCTTGGATGTTGAAGGAAGCAGTGGTCTGGGCATAGGTTTTGTTTGTTATTTGAGTTTATCTCCTGATTCAGCTAACCCCTCCTCTTCAAATTCAAATGTGACTCCTGTGGAGAGGGGAGAGGAGTACAGCAATTAAACAGCAATGTCACCAAAATGCTCCAAAGACTTTGGGGCCTTCAGGGCCTAAGAAACCCATCCCTGCTGCTTGTGGAAGTTAATGACCCATATGAGCATAGGAGCAGGCTTCCTGCTTTGCCACAGAACTCCGACCTTTCCTGGCTTCTGATGCACCAGCAAGGGTCCCCAGGGTGACCCGTGTCAGCCCAGGCAGCAGAAGGAGCTGCAGCAGGAGGGGCTCCCCATCAGACAACAAGCACACGTGAGATGCCCCGTGGGGTCGCCGAGAAACACCGCAATACTTCCCAAGGGAGCTCGGGCTGTGAGCTCGGTGTGACACACCTTGAAATGTGAGAATGGGCCTGGAAACACTTTCAGTGAGTAATAATTCAAAGACATTTTAGTTTAAAAAAGAGAAGACATGTTGGGATATGAGAGATGTCTTTCATTGTTTAGGAGTGATTGGACAATGGCCAGAAAGAGGAACATTATTTGTGAAGTACCTACTTTTCATTCATCTCTTCAAAACTATGCCAAATGCTTCTCATTTCTTATCTTATTTGATATCCCAACTGTCATTCCTCTTTTTTTGGATCTTTTAAAAAAATTATTTTTATTTAAGTATCATTGACATGCAATCTTATATTGGTTTCAAATATAAAACACACTATTGGTCTTTCTCTGACTGACTTTTTTCACTGAGCATAATATCCTCCAGCTCCATCTATGTTCTTGCAAATGGTAGGATTTGTTTCTTTCTTATGGCTGAATAGTATTCTGTTGTGTATATGTATCACTTCTTCTTTATTCATTCATCCACTGATAGACTCTTGGGTTGCCTCCATATCTTGGCTATTGTCAATAGGGCTGCAATAAACATAGGGGTGCATATGTCTTTTTGAATCTGAGAAGTTGTTTTCTTTGGGTAAATTCCTAAGAGTGGAGTTCCCAGGTCAAATGGTATTTCTATTTTTAGTTTTTTGAAGAACCTCTGTATTGCTTTCCACAATGGTTGAACTAGTTTACATTCCCACCAGCAGTGTAGGAGGGTTCCCCTTTCTCCACATCCTGGCCAAAATTTGTTGATGTTTGTCTTTTGGATGTTGGCCATCCTAACTGTTGTGAGGTGATATCTCATTGTGGTTTTAATTTGCATTTCCCTGATAATTAGTGATGTGGAGCATCATTTCATGTGCCTGTTGGCCATGTGAATTTCTTCTTTGGAGGTGTCTGTTCATATCCTCCGTCCATTTTTTAATAGGGTTATTTGCTTTTTGGGTGTTGAGGTGTGTGAGTTCTTTATATATTTTGGATGTTAACCCCTTGTCGGATATGTCATTTACAAATATATTCTCCCATACTGTAGGATGCCTTTTTGTTCTGCTGATGGTGTCCTTTGCTGTACAGAAGCTTTTTAGCATGATGTAGTCCCATTTGTTCATTTTTTATTTTGCTTCCCTTGCCCAAGGAGATGCATTTAGGAAAAAGTTGCTCATGTTTATATTCAAGAGATTTTTGCCTATGTTTTTTTCCAAGCGTTTTATGGTTTCATGACTTATATTCAGGTCTGTGGTCCATTTTGAGTTTACTTTTGTGTATGGGGTTAGACAATAGTCCAGTTTCATTCTCTCACATGTAGCTGTCCAGTTTTGCCAACACCAGCTGTTGAAGAGGCTGTCATTTCCCCATTGTATATCCATGGCTCCTTTATCATATATTAATTGACCATATATGCTTGGATTTATATCTGGGCTCTCTATTCTGTTCCATTAGTCTATGGGTCTGTTCTTGTGCCAGTACCAAATTGTCTTGATTACTGTGGCTTTGTAGTAGAGCTTGAAGTTGGGGAGCATAATCCCCCCAGCTTTATTCTTCCTTCTCAGGATTGCTTTGGCTATTTGGTGTCTTTTGTGGTTCCATATGAATTTTTTTTTTGATGTTTAAAAGTATGTATTTATGTATGTTTTTATATATACACATTCATATATACCTGCACATCCATTCATGTTTTTCTCTCCATATGAATTTTAGAACTATTTGTTCCAGTTCGTTGAAGAATGCTGTTGGTATTTTCATAGGGATTGCATTGAATCTGTAGATTGCTTTAGGTAGGATGGCCATTTTGACAATATTAATAATTCCTATCCATGAGCATGGGATGTGTTTCCATTTATTGGTATCTTCTTTAATTTCTCTCATGAGTGTCTTCTAGTTTTCAGAGTATAGGTCTTTCACTTCCTCAGTTAGGTTTATTCTTAGGTATTTTATTCTCCTCTCTTTTTTACAAATGAGAAACCTGAGGTTTGGAGAATTTAAAGAATGTGCCCAAAGTGATATAGCCAATAGATGCTGACAAGGGGGTTATGCCATCAATTCTGGGAATTCTGCTGGTGAATGTTTAACCACCAGCACTCTGGGGGAAAAGGAGCACCCTTTGGTAGTGTTTTCTGATTTCTATTGTGTAAATACTCTCATCAGGATGGATTTCAAGTTATGAACATAATACCACTAAGCACAGGATTGGTAAGAGAGCCACAGAAATAGCTCTTCTCAGCCGTATCAGCCGACCCCGTGTAACACATTATTTACTCCCAAGTCCACACTCTTTCTATCCATTTGCTTCCTCCCAGGATCAGACTTAGTCTCCATGGATCAGAGGATGCAGTAGTTAAATGACTGGAAATTAAAAAACCAGGTTCTCTTGAAGTGGTTGGCTTTTAGCTCTAGCTAAGAGACTGAAAAGGTGCAGGGTTCTAAGAGAGGGAGATTCACACCTCATTTGAGGGTTGTCGGGGTTTCCAAGCCTTGCTGCACATCAAAATCACCTGGAAAACTTGTTAATGTACAGATTATGGACAACGTAACATAGAGGTTTAAAGTGCGAACTCTGCAGCCTGTGTTCAAACCTGTCTCTGCCCCTGGCTGCCTGGGTGATCTTGGGAATATAAGTGAAATAAGCATTAAGTTGTCTCATTACCAAGAATTCTCCTGGGTGAGCCTGTCTGTCCATATTTTAAGCATATTTTTCCAGTGATTTTTTATGCGATCATCTGGGCTTATCCATAGACATCTGGGAAACCGTTCTATAATATTTTCCCATTATAAACGACTCTACAAAACTATAATTCTTTCTCTTTGGGAGATGAATAGCTTCTGGAACCAAGATGCAACCTAATGTCCTTGCAAAGCTGGGACATTCTGTAAACCCTCAGTTTGCTAGGGTTGCTTTGGAAATCCTATCGCAAGTCCTTATCCTGCCATAGAAGACCTAGGTTGCAGGATATTATACAGATCTTGCTTTTAAAAGTAGATTCTAATACACAATAAAAATTTCTTCTTAATGATGGCACAGAACACGACAGAGGTTGTAGGTTTAATCTGAATTTTTACAAAGCATCATAATTTCCCCTAAAGTCAACCTCAATGTATGTTTGCACATATATAATAAACCTACATTTCATTTTGGCCTGCATGCGTGTGGAGAGTCCTTAGGGCTCTAGCTTTGCTTTAACTTCCAGGGTGAAAACAGATTAATTTGTTTTAGAAGATGGTTAGCCATCAGCCCTTAATGTTAGGGAAACGGAGTACAGGTGGCATGTAATTCCACCCAACAGTGACTATGTTACCTGACTGCTGTGCCTTGGTTTTCCACAATGGAAACTAGAAACTTCTAGAGGTGATTATATTTTTTCATTTTCCCATGCAGGCTTTTGTTCATTGCTGGATGCTGTTCAGCACTGTGAAAAGCAAGTAAGAGGACAGTCTCATTATTGGATCTCTCCATCCCCCCGACACGAGTCTGAGTCTTACTTTCACATCATACTCACTTTGTGCTCTTAGAAAGTTAATTAGCTTCTCTAAATCTCAGCTTTCTCTTCTGTAAAAAGCATATTATAATACCTACTGCTTGAGTTTGGTATGAGGATACAATGAGATTTGTAAAGCACTTAGTATCTGCACATGGAAAATGTAAATAAGTGGTACCTTTAAAAAAAAAGAACTGCATTGCAAATATAAAATTCTAAATCTACATCAGTGTATAGTATAAAACAGAGAAGGAACACATCACAAAGGGATGCATGGTCAAAAAATACATTGTAAATTAAGTCTACATATTATGAGAAGTGTGATTTCATAGGTTTTCTAGGCATGTGGAAATGATATCCTCATTTCCGCTTAAGGGAGAATTTCTGAGTAGGTTTGTCCTTTGTCCTTTGTCCTTTGTATCAAGAAAATGGAAGGCAGATCTGGAGCACGCAAGGAGTGGGGGGAGGGTATTTTTTATGCCTAAGAGGGAAAACTGTAGACAGTTTTGAGCTGTTACTCAGAATGTTCTGTAAGGACAGAGTTGTTAACTAGGAATCATAAAATTCTACAGTTGTAGCTTCTGCTTAGAGGCACGCAAGGATGCACGGCTGACAAATCGTGTGTGGCTGTCTGCCATCCGCCCCAGTTATGAGCTTCTAATCAGCAGATTGCTGTACGAGGTAGTTCATACTGTTAACTCCACTTAGAAACTGACTTTGAAGCAAGGTCAAGAGACATGCTAAATTGCACGTACAATGAGTATCTGAGGATAGCCTTGAATTAAATTATCACATAAATCAACCTCCTCCTTTTCTCCAGGGCTCTCGATGTCTTGCTGAAACATGGATTTCCTGTCCTCTCGTACTTCGCCTCCATCCCTCCCCACTTCCCATCCAGCCCCAAGTAGGCTCTCCAGAATTCAGGGAATAACCATTCGTCTATTTATTCCGTTTATAGAAATAATGTGAGTGTCTGCTGTGTACCAAGCTCAGAAGTAGGTGTTAGAGGTATAAATATGGATCAGAGTATCTGCATATGACTAATGCACATTCTGCTTTGAGAAACTAAAATGGAAACAAATAGTCACACTGTGATTTGATAACTGTTTTAATGGTTCTCTAAAAACACCAAGGCAGAAATAACCATTTTGCTTTGGGAAGGGGGGAGAGCTTCTCAAAGTTGGTGATTCTTGATTTGAGGGTTGAGGGAGTGCTCAGGGAGCAAAGGCAGGGACAAAATTCCAGGCAGAAGCAGCATTGTGTGCACCAGCTCAGATATGGGTGTGGTTAACGTGTAGACTACGTGGTGGACAGAGGGAGCCTGGAATGGTAGACTGGAGAGAGATCATGATGGCAGGAAGGTGAAAATGAAGCTCAGAGGGAGAACTGGTTTTGTTCCAGTTCTGAATTTTACAATTGGAAGGGTCTTGGTGATCCTGTAGTTTAACCTCCTAAAGGCTCAAGGCAGTTAATAGCTTATTCTCGACTGGACCAGAAGCAATGTCTTAACACTTGGTCTTCTCCTTTTCTGAAGCCTCAGCCATGACTTCCAGCACCAGTCAGGACAAGTGGTCTTATAAAGCCCAGAAGCTGGGTCTGTTAGAGCTCAACCTGGAAATTATAGTATGGCATTAGATGTCTGTGCTAACTTGACAAATATTTTATATATATTGTTATAAGACTCCAAAGACTACTTAAAGAAGAGTGTATTAGTTTTCTCTTGCTGTTATAACCAATTTCCATAAACTTGGTGGTTTATATAAATTTATTTTCCTACAGTTCTGGAGGCCAAAAGCTGAAGTCAGTTTCACTGGGCTAAAGTCAAGGCATTGGCAGGCCTGGTTCCTTCTAGAAGCTGCTCACATTCCTTGGCTGCGGCTACATCACTCCGATCTCTGCTGCTGTTGTTACATCGGCTTCTTAACCCTTTGACCCTCTTGCCTCACTGTTATAAGGACCCCTGTATTTATATTTAGGCCCCACCTGATTACTTCAGGCTCATCTCATTTTATATCCTTAATTTAATCACATGTTTAAAGTCTCTTTTGCCATATGGGTGACATTCACAGATTCTGTAATTAGGATCAGGAGGTGGATATTTTAAGGGGGAAGGGAATGATTCTTCAGCTCACCCCAGAGAGCAGTGTTCTTTATTCCTGAATAGGAAGCATGTGGACAACACGTTGGTGTTTGTGGCTGTGGACCTGGGCCTGAGGGGTAAATGGGAAGGGTTGGGACAAGGAACCCTCATTAGTTAGTCTAGGGAGAATCAGGTGCTTGAGGGGTTTGGTCTGATCTTTGAGGGGCAAAAGGCCATTGTCTTTTCCCCCTCTGTCCATAGTAAATGCCATCCAAATTGAATTAACATTGTACTAGAAATGTGTTTGGCAATTTTGAAAAGGTAGAGGATTCCTTTTGAAGTTTTTGTTCACTGAATCACTGACAGCAGAGCCATGTGACTGGCTGACTGCTGGCAGTGAACTTTTTTGATGTAGAGATGCAGGAGGTTCACAGCTTCTGATTCTGGATTGGCTGCCTGTGCAATTCAGGACATGCTGCCGATGCAGAGCAGAACTGCCTTCAGCACCACGTAAGAGGGATCTCTGCTCCAGGGCCTGAAATGAGAGCCTGCTCTCGTCTCCTTTGCAGCAGCTTTCCCGGATGAGCCACAAGGACATGTCCACTTGGAACCCAGTCTTCCCCCCAGCCACCTCCAGATGCCCAGGAATTTGGAGTCTTGCCAGAATGGTCCCAAGCCTGCTTCCAGGGCCTGTACCAACCTCTTCCCCTTGTCCACCTTCCTGAGGTCAGGAGGCTGTGTGCATCCAGGGGTGGCTGAGTGGTGGCTCTTTGCTGCATGGAACTTGGACATGGGAACTAGCACATGGGTAAACTCGAGGCTGTCAGAACACAGAGCAAAGTCTTGACCAGCAGCCAGCTCTTCTGCGTGACCTGCAGGGCCGGGTGGAGAACACTGAGGAGGCTGAGAACTTAAAGGACTGGGCTTCCGCAGTCTTATAAAGGCTTATTTTATCAAGGTCGGAGGATTGAATATCTGCTACTTGACAGTTTGTCAGCCTGATTTATCACCCTTAAAAATTAGACATTTAGGATGTGTGCCTAGGTAATATCCCTGTGTTAATTAGGGCTCTGTGTATGTCAGTGGCAGGCCTGGCCTGACCTATTCTCAGTGCTGTGGACAGCAGTGTGTAAGGGAGAGGTATGCCCCTGGCACAGAGCAGCCCAAGCAAAGCCTCGTGATGGGCAGGAATCAAGCCAAGTTTCTTTGGGCAGTAAAATGAATATAAAAAATTCAGTTAATCCCACAAATCATTAGGTCACTGATTTCTTAGGCCCTCAAACCTTTAAATAAGATAGGTATTTAGAGCTAAATGTTAGCTCAAGTGAAGGGGGTAAATAAGATTTGATGCCTTCAACATTAATAGTTTTTGATGTTTGGGGTTTTGGAAAATGTCTGATCCTTTATTCTAAATACAGTCTTTTATTGTAACCATGCAGTTTAGCTACATGGGAACTAAAAAGAATGTTAGCAAAAAAAAAACCCTTAAGAACAAAAGAATGAGTGATTTTTTTGCCCCTATAATCAGTGTGGCCCCACGAAGACTTCATTCCAATCATATCTGAATCCCTTGAGTGTGGGAGGGAGCCTCTCATTGCAGAAAGCTACAGTGGGTTTTCCCCATTCTCCTGGTTAACTTTTCAGTGGAATTTCTTCTGACAATTTAAGTAGTGTAAGGATTAAAAACTGAAGTCTATATTCAACACTAGCCATGTTTTCAAAGTTAAATGAAGAATAAACTCAAATATAAACACTCAAAAAAAAACCCATCTAAAGTCTACTAAATATTCTTAATCACAAAATACATATTGGTTATTTTAATTTCCTCTTTCACTTTTTTTTAAATACACCTAAAGTTTCGTGATTAAGAGTAACATGCTGACTTGTACTATCTCCATGCTGCTCTTGGAGACAGAATTTTCCAGGTGGAATAGATAGTAATAATGGCTGACTAATGCCGCCTCCTCTCTTAAAGTTCTCCTCTGTATTTTTAAAGCTATTAATCCACATACAAAACACAATTGCTCAACTTTTGTTCATCTGGAGGTACTAGCCATAGCAATCAGACAACATGAAGAGATAAAAGGCATTCTAACTGGTAAGAAAGAAGTTAAGCTCTCTCTATTTGCAGATGACATGATATTATACATAGAAAACCCTAAAGAATCCACCAAAAAACTACTAGAACTAATAACTGGCTTCTGAAAAGTTGCAGGATATAAAATTAATACACAGAAATCTTCTGTATTCATATATTCTAACAATGAACCAGCAGAAAGAGAAATCAGGAAAACAACTCCACTTATAATTGCAGCAAAAAGAATAAAATACCTGGGAATAAACCTAACCAAAGAGGTGAAAGACTCTGAAAACTACAAGACACTCATGAGAGAAATTAAAGAAGACACCAATAAATGGAAATCTATCCCATGCTCATGGATAGGAAGAATTAATATTGTCAAAATGGCCACCTTGTCCAAAGCAATTTACAGATTCAGTGCAATCCCTATCAAAATACTAACAGCATTATTCAATGAACTAGAACAAATAGTTCTAAAATTCATTTGAAACCACAACAGACCTCGATTAGCCAAAGCAATCCTGAGAAAGAACAAAGCTGGGGGGACTATGCTCCCTGACTTCAAGTTCTACTACAAAGCTACAGTAATCAAAACAATTTGGTACTGGCATAAGAACAGACCCACAGATCAATGGAACAGAATAGAGAGCCCAGATATAGGCCTATGCACATATGATCAATTAATATATGATAAAGGAGCCATGGATATACAATGGGGAAATGACAGCCTCTTCAACAACTGGTGTTGGCAAAACTGGACAGCTACATGAAAGAGAATGAAACTGGATTATTGTCTAACCCCATACACAAAAGTAAACTGGAAATGGATCAAAGACCAGAATTTAAGTCATGAAACCATAAAACTCTTAGAAGAAAACATAGGCAAAAATCTCTTGAATATAAACATGAGAAAGTTTTTCCTGACCACATCTCCTAGGGTAAAGGAAACAAAAGCAAAATGAACAAGTGGGACTACATCATGCTAAAAAACTTCTGTACAGCAAAGGACACCATTAGCAGAACAAAAAGGCATCCTACAGTATGGGAGAATGTATTTGTAAAGGACACATCCCACAAGGGGTTAACGTCCAAAATATATAAAGAACTCACACGCTTCAACAAACAAAAAACAAATATGCTGATCAAAAAAATGGGTGGAGGATCTGGAAAGACACTTCTCCGAGACAAAATACAAATGGCCAACCAGCACATGAAAAGATGCTCCATATCACTAATCATCAGGGACATGTAAATTAAAACCACAGTGAGATATCACCTCATTCCAGTTAGAATGGCCACTATCTAAAAGACAAGAAACAAATGCTGGCGAGGATGCAGAGAAATGGGAACCCTCCTACACTGCTGATGGAAATGTCAATTGGTGCAACCACTGTGCAAAGCAGTATGGAGTTTCCTCAAAAAACTAAAAATAGAAATACCATTTGACCCAGGAATTCCACTCCTAGGAATTTACCCAAAGAAAGCAAAATCCCTGATGCAGAAAGATATCTGCACTCCTATGTTCATATCTGCACTGTTTGCAATAACCAAGATATGGAAGCAGCCTAAGTGTCCATCAATAAGTGAATGGATAAAGAAGATGTGGTACATATACACAGGAGAATATTATTCAGCCATAAAAAGAAAAGAAATCCTGCCATTTGCAACAACCTGGGTGGATATAGAGGGTTTTATGGTCAGTGAGATAAGCCAGGCAGAGAATAAATACCATATGATTTCACTTATTTGTGGAATATAAAAACAAAGCAAAACAGAAGGAACAAAACAGCATTAGACTCAGACACTGAGAAGTGACTAGTGGTTACCATGGGGGAGGGGCTGAGTGGGGGCAGGGGGAAGGGGATTGTTGAACCACTGTGATGTTCATTTGATAATTAAAAAAAAAAGAAAAGAAAACACAATTGCTCAGAAGCTATAATTCCTATTTTTTTTTACAATTTATTTTATTTTAGTATCATTAACCTACAATTACATGAGCAATATTGTGATGATTAAACTACCCCCTTCATCAGGTCCCCCCCACCAACCCTATTACAGTCACCGTCCATCAGTGTAGTGAGATGCTATAGAATCACTACTTGTCTTCTCTGAGCTGTACAGCCCTCCCCATGCCCCCCCACCCTATGTCTGCTAATCGTAATGCCCCTTATAATTCCTATTTTTAAAACCATCAAACAATCAGAGTTATATACTGAGTTTATTTGGAGATTAGGTTTTTACATTTTGACCTGAGTCTTTGAGATTAAAAAAATAAACTGGACAATTATCAGAGAAATATTACTTTCCATAAAACTGAAAATACCATGCCTGGCTAGTGTCTGTTTTCTAGTCTGATAAATACTAGATGAAATTCAAAGTATGCTCACAACTATAGTCTGTAAAATTACTCTTAAGAAGCAAAGGGGCTTAATCTTTAGTTCTTCCCTTGGATCGGCTGCCTCCTCCAGCTGCGGACACTGCCCTCTAATTTGGGGATCTATAGTGGTTTCCAATTTTTTTTTGTGGATGCCATACAAATATCCCATATTTATTTATAAATTTTATAATGTGCTACTATACTGATATATATATTCATTATGTAGCTCAAATTCAGAAGGTAAATGTTGAGGTCTAAAAACAAACAAATTCTTTTTCTTGTACACCCGCTGAGATGGGGCACCTATTTTGGTAGCCTTTGCTGTAAGGTAACATCCGACTCAAAAAGTTTCCCTTGGCTATGAACTCTGCTTTTAGAAAGAAGAGAAGATCTGGAGAACTTTTCCTCAAATATAGAACACTCTTCTTGTCCTTGCGTCCTTGACTCTATACCTTTTCTGGCCCATCTCAAATACTAAAAGTCTAGGGCATAAAGTAGCCTAACACAGAGGTGAGCAAACTTTTTTGGTAAAGGGTTAGAGAGTAGATATTTCAGGCTTTGTGGGTTGTATGTTTGTCACAACTACTCAGCTCTGCCCTTGTAGTAAAAAGCTGTGTGACAACATGTAAATGAATGTGGCTGTGTGTCAAAAACTTTATGGACACTGAAATTTGAATTTCACAAAATTTTCATGTGTCAAAATATTCTTCCCTCTCCCCACAACCATGTTAAACAGTAAAAGCCGTTCTTAGTTCTCTGGCCATACAAAAACAGCTGGCAATTTAAAACTATAAAACTATTAGAAGGAAACAGAGATAAAGCTTCATGACATTGAACTTGGCAGTGATTACTGGTTATGGCAACAAAACCAAGAATAGACAAATAGAATTATATCAAACTTAAAACTTCTGGGCCTCAAGGACACAACAGAGTGAAAGGTAATAAACAAAAATTATGCAAATCATATATCTGATAAGAGGTTAATAATCCAGGTTATATAAAGAATCCTACAACACAACAACAAAAAAAATCAAATAACCCAATTTGAAGGACTTGAGTAGACATTTCTCCAAAGATGATCAACAAGTATAGGAAAAGATATTCAACATCACTAATTATCAGAGAAATGCAAATCAAAATCAAACCACAGTGAGGTATCACCCCCCATCCATTTTGATAGCTACTATCAAAAAAAAAACCCCAAACAAAATTAGTTTTGACAGTGTTGTCTGGCAGCTGTGTGGGGAGGTCTCTCCCTGAGCACTAGGTGAAACCTCAACCCGGACAGGGGAAGATTCTTGACTGATTGAGAAAGAATTCTCAAACAGGTCAAACAAGTGTAGGTAAGGCAGGAAGGAATTAAAGCAAGAGTAGCAGTGAATGGCCGTAGCTGTGCAAGCGGTAGAGCGCAAGGAAGAGCAGAGAGGAAAGGAGAACTCACTTAACTCCTTCTTGGCACAGGGCAGATCCCTCGCCAAGTCCTGAAGCCAGGGTCACCTGGCGTCCAGTGTCCACTTGAATCTGCAGGGCATGGGAACTAAGCCCCTACCACCCCAAGACTTGGGGAGCCACGGAGCACCAGAAGGAGTGAGTCTATGTTCTGAGAACTTCCTCTTCCCTACTGGTCTGAAATAAAACAGGGAGAGAGAAATGGATTGTGTTAAGACTAGATATCTGAATGAAATAGCAAAGTGACAAAGACTTTGCCACTGGAGGTGGTGGTTGACTAGTTCTTGTCTTTATCATGGAAAAGAGTTCAGAGACAGGCGCAATTAGGTTATGCAACAAGAAAGTTCATTTGATATAAGACAGTGCACACTCAGATGGGATTGCGGGTGACCTCAGAGGGGAGGGGCACTTAAGGGTTGAGGGTTTTATAGGGCCTTTTGGGTAGGGGTCAGCATAAGGCATGATGTATACAGATGATTCATAATTCCTTTGAAGTTTTGTCTTAAGAATAGGGTTATTTAGTTGACTGTGTTGATCCAGATCTCGGCATTCTCTATCCACAAGGGTTCATGTACACTTCCGAGGTCTACCTCCTGTCCTGGTTTCAAAGTTACTTAATTGATTAAGCGGCTGGAAGAAGAGGAAGAACAGCATATAGGTTAAATTAAAGAATAAGCTGGGCCTTTTTGCAGGCAAAGATTTTACAATGGCATGGCCCTTGTTCCATTTCCCTGCTCTATCTCAACAGGATGTAGGGAGATTAGAAAGAACCCTTGTGTACTGTTGGTGGGATTGTAAAATGATGCAGCCACTAGGGAAAAATAGTATGGAGGTTCCCTCCACAATTAAGAATAGAACTACCATATGATCAAGCAATCTCTCTTCTGGGTATATAGGCAAAAGAATTGAAAGCAGGATCTCAAAGAGATATTTGCACAGCCATGTTCATGGCAACACCACTCAGAATAGCAGAGGTGTGAGCAACCCAAATGTCCATTGATGGATGAATGGATAAAAAAATCTAAATACATGTAATAGAATATTATCCAGCCTTAAAGGAAATCTGGTCATATGCTACTGCTACAACAGGAATGAACTTTGAGACATTATTCAAAGTGAAATAAGCCAGTCACAAAAAGACAGATACTGGATGATTCCATTTATATAAGGCATTTAAATAATCAAATCCACATAAACAAAGTAGAATGGTGTTTACCAGGGCCTGGGGGCAGGGAAAAAAGGGGAGTGCTGTTTAATGGGTATAGTTTCAGATTTGCAACATGAAAAAGTTGGTTTCCCAGCAATATGAATACACTTAACACTCTTGAAGTGTATACTTAATATAAAAATGGTTAAGATGGTACATTTTATGGTTTTTATCTCAACACAAAAAAGAGAAAAATATCACTATACTACGGATTTTGAGGACTTTACATTCTGAAAAACAGATTTAATCAACAAAGCAAAATTAGGTGGCAGGTCAGATTTGGCCCCAGGTTAAATTTTGCTGACCCTTGGCCTAACAATCCAACTCTGCTTTAATCATCCCTCTGTCTTCCTTATTTTTCCCCCAAACCTGTACAAAAACACCGAATGTTACAACTGAAAGTGGCCATACAGACTTAGTCATTTTTGAAAGTAGGACTGGGAAGGTGGGACAGGCATTTTCGAAGGTCAGAGGAGTTAACATCAGAGCACTGAGTAGAATAACTTTTTGCTTGTGTGACTTCCTCGTCTGCGCAAGATACTTCTTAAAAGAATATATGTAAGTTATTCATAGATTCTTTTTTTATATATATATAATTTTTTTTGTATCATTAATCTACAATTACATGTGCAATATTATGGTTATTAAACTACCCCTTCATCAGGTCCCCCCCACCAACCCCATTACAGTCACTGTCCATCAGCGTAGTGAGATGCTATAGAATCACTACTTGTGTTCTCTGAGTTGTACAGCCCTCCCCGTGCCCCCCCTACCTTAAGTCTGCTAATCGTAATGCCCCTTTTACCCTCTTATCCCTCCCTTCCCACCCTTCTTCCCCAGTCCCTTTCCCTTTGGCAACTATTAGTCTGTTCTTGGGTTCTGTGAATCTGCTGCTGTTTTGTTTCTTCAGTTTTTTTCTTTGTTCTTATACTCCACATATGAGTGAAATCATTTGATACTTGTCTTTTTCGGCTTGGCTTATTTCACTGAGCATAATACCTTCTAGCTCCGTCCATGTTGTTGCAAATGGTAGGACTTGTTTTCTTCTTATGACTGAATAATATTCCATTGTGTATATGTACCACCTCTTCTTTATCCATTCACCTACTGATGGGCACTTAGGTTGCTTCCATTTCTTGGCTATTATAAATAGTGCTGCAATAAACATAGGGGTGCATCTGTCTTTTCCAAACTTGGCTGCTGCATTTTTAGGGTAAATTCCTAGGAGTGGGATTCCTGGGTCAAATGGTATTTCTATTTTGAGTTTTTTGAGGAACCTCCATACTGCTTTCCACAATGGTTGAACTAATTTGCATTCCCAGCAGCAGTGTAAGAGGGTTCCCCTTTCTCCACATCCTCGCCAACATTTGTTGTTTGTGTTTTGGATGTTGGCCATCCTAACTGGTGTGAGGTGATATCTCATTGTGGATTTAATTTGCATTTCTCTGATGGCTAGCGATGTGGACCATCTTTTCATGTGCCTGTTGGCCATCTGAATTTCTTCTTTGGAGAAGTGTCTATTCATTTCCTCTGCCCATTTCTTAATTGGATTATTTGCTTTTTGTTTGTTGAGGTGTGTGAGTTTTTATATATTTTGGATGTCAACCCCTTATCGGATACGTCATTTATGAATATATTCTCCCATACTGTAGGATGTCTTTTTGTTCTACTGATGGTGTCCTTCGCTGTACAGAAGCTTTTTAGTTTGATATAGTCCCACGTGTTCATTTTTGCTTTTGTTTCCCTTGCCTGGGGACATATGTTCATGAAGAAGTCACTCATGTTTATGTCCAAGAGATTTTTGCCTATGTTTTTTTCTAAGAGTTTTATGGTTTCATGACTTACATTCAGGTCTTTGATCCATTTTGAGTTTACTTTTGTGTATGGGGCTAGACAATAATCCAATTTCATTCTCTTAACATGTAGCTGTCCAGTTTGCCAACACCAGTTGCTGAAGAGGCTGTCATCTCGCCATTGCATATCCAAAGCTCCTTTATCATATATTGAGTGACTGTATATGTTTGGGTTAATGTTTGGGGTATTCTGTTCCATCAGTCTGTGGGTCTGTTTTTGTGCCAGTACCAAATTGTCTTTATTACTGTAGCTTTGTGGTAGAGTTTGAAGTCAGGGAGCATAATTCCCCCTGTTTTATTCCTCCTTCTCAGGATTGCTTTGGCTATTCGGGGTCTTTTCTGGGTCCATATGAATTTTAGAATTATTTGTTCCAGATCATTGAAGAAAGCTGTTGGTATTTTGATGGGGATTGCGTTGAGTCTGTAGATTACTTTCGGTAGTATAGCGATTTTGACAATATTTATTCTTCCTAGCCAAGAGCATGGGATGAATTTCCATTTGTTAGTGTCCTCTTTAATTTCTTTTAGGAGTGTCTTGTAGTTTTTAGGGTATAGGTCTTTCACTTCCTTGGTTAGGTTTATTCGTAGGTATTTTATTCTTTTTGATGCAATTGTGAATGGAATTGTTTTTCTGATTTCTCTTTCTGTTAGTTCATCGTTAGTGTAAAGGAAAGCAACAGATTTCTGTGTGTTAATTTTGTATCCTGCAACTTTGCTGAATTCAGATATTAGTTCTAGTAGTTTTGGAGTGGAGTCTTTAGGGTTTTTTATGTACAGTATCATGTCATCTGCAAATAGTGACAATTTGACTTCTTCTTTACCAATCTGGTTGCCTTGTATGTCTTTGTTTTGTCTGATTGCTGTGGCAAGGACCTCCAGTACTATGTTGAATAACAGTGTAGAGAGTGGGCATCTCTGTCTTGTTCCCGATCTTAGATGAAAAGCTTACAGCTTCTTGCTGTTAAGTATGATGTTAGCTGTGGGTTTGTCATATATGGCCTTTATGATGTTGATGTACTTGCCCTCTATACCCATTTTGTTGAGAGTTTTTATCATGACTGGATGCTGAATTTTGTCAAATGCTTTTTCAGCATCTATGGAGATGATCATGTGGTTTTTGTTCTCCTTTTTGTTGATGTGGTGGATGATGTTGATGGATTTTCGAATGTTGTACCATCCTTGCGTCCCTGGGATGAATCCCACTTGATCATGGTGTATGATCCTCTTGATGTATTTTTGAATTGGGTTTGCTAATATTTTGTTGAGTATTTTTGCATCTACGTTCATCAGGGATATTGGTCTGTAGTTTTCTTTTTTGGTGAGGTGTTGGCCTGGTTTTGGTATTAGAGTGATGCTGGCTTCATAGAATGAGTTTGGAAGTATTCCCTCCTCTTCTATTTTTTGGAAAACTTTAAGGAGAATGGGTGTTATTTCTTCTCTATATGTCTGGTAGAATTCAGAGGCATATCCTTCTGGCCCGGGGGTTTTGTTCTTGGGTAGTTTTTTGATTACCGATTCAATTTTGTTGCTGGTGATTGGTCTGTTTAGTTTTTCTATTTCTTGCTTGGTCAGTCTTTGAAGGCTGTGTTTTTCTAAGAAGTTGTCCATTTCTTCTAGGTTTTCCAGCTTGTTAGCATATAGATTCTCTTAATATTCTCTTATAATTCTTTGTATTTCTGTGGGGTCTGTCATTATTTTTCCTCTCATTTCTGATTCTGTTTAATGTGTGTAGATTCTCTTTTTCTCTTAATGAGTCTGGCTAGGGGTTTATCTATTTTGTCTATTTTTTCAAAGAACCAGCTCTTGGTTTCATTGATTTTTTTTCTATTGTTTTATTCTTCTCAATTTTATTTATTTCTTCTCTGATCTTTATTATATCCCTCTTCAGGTGACTTTGGGCCTCAGTTGTTCTTCTTTTTCCAATTTCAGTAATTGTGTCTTTAGACTATTCATTTGGGATTTTTCTTCCTTCTTTAAATAGGCCTGGATTGCAATATATTTTCCTCTTAGAACTGCCTTTGCTGCATCCCACAGAAGTTGTGGCTTTGTGTTGTTGTTGTCATTAGTCTCCATATAGTCTTCGATTTCTGTTTTAATTTGGTCGTTGACCCATTGATTATTTAGGAGAATGTTGTTAAGTCTCCATGTATTTGTGAGCCTTTTTGATTTCTTTCTAAAATTTATTTCTAGTTTTATACCTTTGTGATCTGAGAAGTTGGTTGGTAGGATTTCAATATTTTTGAATTTACTGAGGTTCTTTTTGTGGTCTAGTGTGTGGTCTATTCTGGAAAATGTTCCATGTGCACTTGAGAAGAATGTGTATCATACTGCTTTTGGGTGCAGAGTTCTGTAGATATCTGTTAGGTCCATCTGTTCTAGTGTGTTGTTCAGTGCCTCTGTGTCTTTACTTATTCTCTGTCTGGTTGATCTATCCTGTGGAGTGAGTGGTGTGTTGAAGTCTCCTAAAATGAATGCATTGCTTTCTATTTCCTCCTTTAATTCTGTTAGTATTTTTTTCACATATGTCGGCGCTCCTTTGTTGGGTGCATATTTATTTATAATGGTCATATCCTCTTGTTGGATGACTCCTTTATCATTATGTAATGTCCTTCTTTGTCTCTTGTGACTTTTTTGTTTTGAAGTCTATTTTGTCTGATGCAAGTGGTGCAACTCCTGCTTTTTTCTCTTTGTTCTTTGCATGATATATCTTTTTCCATCCCTTCACTTTTAGTCTGTGTATATCTTTGGGTTTGAGGTGAATCTCTTGTAAGCAGCATATAGATGGCTCTTGCTTTTTACCCATTCTGTTACTCTGTGTCTTTTGATTGGTGTATTCAGTCCATTTACATTTAGGCTGATTATCGATAGATATGTACTTATTGCCATTGCTGGCTTTAGATTCGTGGTTACCAAAGGTTCAAGGGTAGCTTCTTTACTATCTAACAATCTAACTTAACTTTCTTGTTAAGTTATTGTAAACACAGTCTGATGATTATTTCTCTCCCTTTTTATTCTTCCTCCTGCATTCTTTATATACTAGGTGTTTTATTCTTTGCCTTTAGTTAGTAATTGGATGGTCTGCTTTCTTTGCTATGATTTTATTTTCTCTGGTGACGTCTTTCTTGCCTTAGGAGTGCTTCCATCTAGAGCAGTTCCTCTAAGATACCCTGCAGAGGTGGTTTATGGGAGGCAAATTCCCTTGACTTTCGCCTGTCTGGAAATTGTTTAATCCCTCCCTCAAATTTAAATGAGAATTGTGTTGGATAGAATATTCTTGGTTAGAAGCCCTTCTGTTTCATTACGTTAAATATATCATGCCATTCTCTTCTGGCCTGTAAGGTTTCTGTTGAGAAGTCTGATGATAGTCTGATGGATTTTCCTTTGTAGGTGATATATTTTTCTCCCTCTTGCTGCCTTTAATACTCTGTCCTTATCTTTGATCTTTTCCATTTTAATTATTATGTGCCTTGGTGTTGTCTTCCTTGGGTCCCTTGTGTTGGGAGATCTGTAGGCTTCCATGGTTTGAGAGACTATTTCCTTCCCCAGCTTGTGGAATTTTTCAGCAATTATTTCTTCAAAGACACTTTCTATCCCTTTTTCTCTCTCTTCTTCCTCTGGTACTCCTACAATGCGAATATTGTTCCATTTGGATTGGTCACACAGTTCTCTTAAAACTCTTTCATTCCTAGAGATCATTTTATCTTTCTCTGCCTCTGCTTCTCTGTATTCCTGTTCTCTGATTTCTATGCCATTAACAGTCGCTTGCATCTCATCCAGTCTGCTGCTAAGCCTGTCGATGGCTTGTCTCATTTCTGCATTGTCTTTCCTGACTTCCCTCACTTCCTCCCTTAGCTCTTGCATATTTCTCTGCAGATCCATCAGTATGGTTATGACTTTTATTCTGAATTCTTTTTCAGGAAGATTGTGCATGTCCGTCCCATGAGGCTCCCTCTCTGGGGTTGTCTGGTCTGGGATTGTGTGGATAAGCTTTGTTTGTACCATATTCCTCTGTCTTTTCATGGTGATAGACGTGTTGAGAAAAAGAAAAAAAGAAGAAAGGGAAAATAGGAAAAAAAAGCCTGCTCGGTGTAGGTTCTGTGAGGATGCTATAGGTGGTGCTGCTGCTCCACTATTCCGCAGCCACGCCACTCTAGGCCCTTTGTGACTCTTGCCAGGGAGGGAACGAATGGGAGGCTGCCGCTTTCTGTGGGAATTTTCAGTGCGACTGCTTTTCCCAGCCACAGTCTAAGGGGACCGAAATTCCCCAGGACTCCCAGCCTGCTTGGCTGAGTGTGCTGCAACGATCCTGCTCCTCCATTGTGCTTTTCTTTTGTCCTGGGGAACCGGTTGCGTGGACCTGCTATCTTGGATCCTGCACCTCTGCCTCTCCAATCTCTGATACACCGCGCGAAGTGTGTCAATGCTCCCCGCGCAGATCACCAGGACTAGTTATTTGGTGGGCCTGTGCTTCCACTCCCTCCCTGCTCTGAATCCTTTCCTCCTGCTGGTGCGCTGGGGTGTGGGGAGTTCTCCGGTCCCACCGGGACACGGCTCCATATCTTACCCGCTTCGTGGGGTGCTGAGTCCTCTCAGGTGTAGCTGCAGGCTGGGTGCCGTCTTGTATCTTCTGGTCTCTCTTTTAGGAATACTTGTATTTTTTGTATTTTCATAAATATATTTGGTTTGGGGAGGAGAAATGTTATGTTGACTCTCAGCCACTTTTAGGGAACTGTATCCATTTGCCCTTCTTCTATACAGAATTAATAAGCATTTAAAAATTAATATCAAAAAACAAAATTTTACTGAGTAAATGTTAACGATCTTATTGACTTTATTCAATGACAAATGAACTGGTTCTGTACTGCATCTTACAGACAGAAAGGAGCCCCGAGGGGCTGTACAAAATGAAGGACACTTCCAGGGTGAAGGGGGCAGGATGAGGAAGTCACACGAGCAAAAAGAGGATAGGTTGCTGCAAGAGGCCCATCAAGCGGATGGCTTCACTAGTGCTGGTTGACTGGTTTAATATTCCATTTCTGGTGGAAGCTGAAACAATAATTAAATCTCAGGGCTTAGCTTAAGTAATTCCATTTTGGGTCTTGTTTTTTAACAGCTATCATTATGTACTAAGTGCCTGACTTCTTAGGAGTGGCAAAAGGGAGGGAGAAATAAAGCCCAGTTCAGCAGGTCAGGATCTAAAATTAAACCATGAGTGAAATGCAGCGGGTGCAAGGGTCATTTTGCCCTGTATTACATGAAACAGAGCAAGCTAAAGGTTTTGCCTGGATTGATATAAATTGTTAAACAGCTTTTCTTCATTGTCTAGAAAAAATCCAAGCATTAAGCTTTAGAAATTGAGTTGAGCAGAGATTACACCATACTCCATAAAGTTTATGTAGTATTCCAGAATTAAGTATAAACATTACTATTTAATTAATACAGTTCCAGTTATAGTCTTAACATTGTGTGTGTCAAGACTATTCATTCCTCCTGAACTCTCCTGGTCTGCAGAGATGTGCTTACCTAAAGCACCTGCTCTCAGTCAAAAACCCTGTGAACATTTGTCTCTTCATAATATCAGTATGTGTAGAGTTATCAAGGTAACATTTCAAATTGCTTCTTAAATATAATAAGCAAAGCAATACATGAGCCTAGATAGTATCCTAGTTCAGAAAACCAATCTCCCCCCCCCCCCCATCCCTAGCTATGCAAGACATTCCTGGGATAGTCATAGAAATTGGAATATGGACTGACTATTAAGTGATATCAGGGAACTGTTTTCTTGGGTGTTCTACCTGTATTGGGATTCTGTACTAAATGTCCTTATTCTTAGGAGAGCAGGCTTAAGTATTTAGGGGTGATTTATTTTGACATCTGCACCTTATGCCTTTTTGTTATACCATCTGAATATGTATTTTCTGTATATTTGAAAATCTTCATAAAGCATTGGGGTGAGAGGAACAAAGGGCATCTTATTTTTTACAATTGAAAATGCTTTTTATTTTTTGAAATGTATTTTTTTAACTGAGGTACATAAAATAACACGGACTGATCTTAGTGTATAGCTCGATGAACTTTGAGTTTTGACATGTGTATCTATTCATGTAACCATCACCCAAATCAAGATACTGTATTGAACATTCCCACTAATTTTTTCCCCTTTCACCTATTTTGTCCATCTTCCACCATCTTCCCCTATGGTAACCACCATATTCTGTGTTCTAGTCTATTCTGTGTTCAAGTCTATTTCAATTTTTTGTTAATTTGTTTGATTTTTTGTGATTCTATATAAAGTGAAATCATACAGTATTTGTCTTTCAGTTATTCACTTGGTGTAACACCCTCTAGGTCCATCCATGTTGCAAATGCAATATTTCATTCTTTTTATGGCTGAGTAATATTTCATTGTATATATGTACCACATCTTCTTTTTCCATTCATCTATCCATGGCTGCTTAGGTTGCTTTTATTTTGTCTATTGTAAATAATGTTGCAATAAACACAGGAGGACAAATATCTTTTTGAATTAGTGATTTTTTTTTTCTTCTGGTAGGTGACCAAAAGTGGAATTACTGGGGTATATGGCAGTTCTACCTTTAGTTTTCTTGAGAAACCTCCATACTGCTTTCCATATTGACTACACCAGTTGACCATCCATCAGCAGTGTTAGGAGGGTTCTCCTTCCTTCACATCCAAGGACATCTTTCTCAAGTTCCTTAGTGAGGAGCACTGTAACCTACCTATGAGCAGTCACTTCAATTTGCCTTCGGGTTGATAGCGCTCTTTCCTTCCTGAAGCACCCCAGGTACCACTCGGTGAGTGCAGTCTCAGAGCAACTAGCTCTGAATCACACTTACGTCAGAATGATTCAGCAACAGCTGCAAGCTAGCCCGAGGCTGGAAAAGTCCACACCTGACATCACATTCTTTACATTCCTGCAGTATCACTCTAGCACATCCACTTTCTAATGGCAATATACTTTGGCTTAAATTTCCAGCAATTATATCTGCATTTGGGGCCTGTGTTTAATTAAAAATTTTTTTTTGTTTTTGCCAAAATACCCAACCTCCCCTCAGTCTCTGATGGAGGGCATTTTTTCTGACCTGGACTGTGAGGAATCATTTCGTTCAACCACCCATTGCTGAAGTCTATTTTGATGTGGCTATGCTTGAAACAGCTAATTTCATCCTACAATTTAAAAAGAAAATCCTGGGAGAAATTCAGAATCACAATGTCATCCTGATTTCTTTCGTCATCCTGAATTTTTTTTTAAAGCAAATTTAGATGAGAACTGTGTGCATCTGGAGTCTGATATTATTTAAAAAGTTAACGAGCATACTGTGACAAGGCAGTGCTGCCATTAATATTCAATACCTACTTAACTTACAGTTTAGTTTCTTCTTTACCAGGCTCACGGCGCCATAGGTTGTAAGAATGCTGCTAGTAAGTCTCGTCTACTAGGATTGCGCAGGCTGCGAGAGGCCACCAAGATCCCATTTAATTTTAGCAGTTATGATTGGTGTCCAGGAAGGTGTTCATGCGATCTGCAAGTTAGCTTCTGGTTTAGGACAGGGGAGCCAATTTGGCGTCTGAAGAGCGTCTGCAGAGTGTGCGCTGAGCGCGGGGCAGCCCCGAGGGGCCCAGCGCGCGCCCCACGGCGCCTCCTTTACCAAGATGGCCTCGGAGTCGGGGTCCGCGGGGGCAGCCATCTTGGTCAGGTGGGAGCGGCGGCCCGCGCGGACCCGGCGGGGGCAGGGCTGCCAGATTCGAAGGTCACAATGAGTGAGTGACCAGGCACCGTGGAGCGAAGCTAGCTGCGGCCGCCGCGGGGATGGTGAGGCCGCGCGCCCTGAGGCGCTGCTGGCAGCTGCTGGCGCCCTCGAGCGAGCCGGCGCGGCGGGGCGGGGGGCGGAGGAACCCAGGCGCGCGCCGCGGCCCCTCCCGCTGCGCGAGGGCGTGTGCCCCGGGGCGCCGTGGGCCCTGGCCGTGCAGCGGTGGCAGCGGCGGCGCGCGCCGGCCCCCCGCGCCAGGTGAGCTCGCGCCCCGCGCTCGCCGCGCCTCGGCGCCCCCAGCCCCAGCGCCCGCGCTTCTCTCGCGGCGCCCCTTGGCTCTCAGGGTGGAGCGCTGCGCACGCCCCGGCCCGGGGCTGTTTGGACGCTTCCGTGAGGTGGAGCGGCTGAGGGTGGGACTGGGATTCCCGCCCGCCGAGCCCGGCCGCGTCCAGGATATGCTGCGCTCGTGAGTGGCCGGGGTTCGTTTGGATTTCCGCACACTGTGAGTTCCAGAGCCCGAATTTCTGGAGCTGCCTGGGTGAAGAGCCGCATTTTTTTATTTGCCCCTTGGGAGAGTAGCAGCCTTTGGGATTTGTTTTACACCTGCAGATCACCAGGTTGCATTTTCTCTGATCGAAATACTTGTGGGTGTATCTTCTGGTTGTATGTAAATGAATGAAATGGGTCGACAACTTCCTTAGAGCAACTTATTTGTTTTATCTGTAGTATTTATCTTCCAAAAATCCACTCTAACAGGTTTCTCCCCCTTTTTACTTGAAAGTTCACCACGAAATGGAAATAAGCAAAAGAATGGAGCAAGGTGGGACGGGTGGTGTGAGCCGGTGGTTTTTTGAGATTTCTGTTCTATGGTTATTTCTTAAATTGGGTATTGCGGCTTTTCATAATAGGTATTTAAATAGTTTGTTTTTTTCCCTCCTTTGAATAACACTCACTGTGGTCTTGTAGTTGAGATAAATACGCTTACATGGGCTATAGAGTCTGATGCATCACACCTCAACTGAACCTGGAAAATATTAAGAGAATGAGAAAAGTTACCCTTTAAAAAGTAGTTTAGTTTTTGTCAATTGCCTTTACCGCAGATTCTTCTATATGTGATATGACTCATCTGGTTTACTTTGGCTTAGCATTAAGTGTTTGCTCCTTGATAATTCTGATTTCTTGAGAAAGTCATTCCTGAAATAGAAAATTAAATAGTTTCCGTGTTTGTTAAAAATGGGTATCTAGCGGTTCCATTTCTGTTTTCAGTTACATTGCTTTTAATTTAGCCTCAGACATCAACATCATTTGGAAAGAGATGAAAATACCTGGTATATATTTCTCACACCCTTATTTTCACTCATAATTCTGATGCCGGGGTTCTTGTTCACGAAGCTGAAGAATGAGCTTAGCAAACAGGCATGGTAGGAGAGCAAGGTACAGGCTTTTATTTAGAAATAAAGTAGAAGGACAGAGCTCCTGACTCACGCCAGGAGGGGACAAGGGAGTCCCGGGGTGGTGCTGTCTAGGGGTTTTTATAGGCAAATGAGGATTTTTCCAGAACAAGAAAAAAAGGCTTAGGGGTGTGGACTTGTACCACTTGCCCTGCCCTCAAGGAGGGCTGGGTTGTTCTCTGCTTGCTAGGGTTGTTTACAGTAAAGTCACGGGTTATGCTGTGATACCCTTCCCTATTTGTAAAACCACTCAATCATTCTAGGCCAAGTTGCTCCTGGCCTTTTGACTTTTAACTGACCTCACTGAAAATGTCTATATTCTTAGTCTGGTATCTTGATCCTAGAGGATTAGTGTGACCTTGACTTTGCATAATGCTTAATACAGAGTTTCAAAAGAGACTTCTTTGCCCATTGTTATATTGCTGACTGTAAATATCCCGCCCTGCTTTTTCTGGAGGCCCTCACCCTACTCTGACTACACCCGTGGTCCCTGTCTCAATTCCAAATTAAATTGTACAGATTTCATATTGCAGAATTTCATTTTGAAACTAATCCAGTTGTGACTGTATAAAGGACATTCTCAGATAGTCATTCCATCGTAGGGGTTGGGCCCTGCTTTACTTGGTGCACAGTCATCTTCATGCTTTTGTTTGAAAAGGGTATTATGTTACTTTGCATATTTGTGAGTTTGGGAAAACTGGGGATTTTTAAGAACATTTTGTGTTTGAAAAAGTCCTATTTGCTTTTAGCTTTCTTGTTTCGTTCTGCTTTTTCTTTATGGTGGTAGATAGCTATGAATATAGTGGGCTTTTCCATTCCTTTCTACTCTTTTTGTATAGATAAGAATGTGGCTGTAGCTGGAAAGCTGTGTTGATCTGGACATTTTAGATCGACACGCACAAGTAAAAGGTGCTTTGGTTAAAGCAGTATTGGGGAAATGTACCGCGCACCTAGTTAATTGTTAACGAGCACCTTTATCCTGAAGGCCTTTGAGGCGTGTATAAAATTGTATTAAAAAAACACCCATGTGATTTCCAGCATAATGCTCAGATAAAGCCTTCTAACTGCTATAATACTGAAGACTTCTACCTATCTATAATTTGTAATGCTTTGCTTGACTTGTCTTTTGAGCTTAATAACCATCTATTGTGTATTTAAATATTAACGGACTTTTGTCGCAGGTTAAGTAAGAACTCATATATCCCCAGGGGTTGTTCTGCTATGTCAGAGACACTTTTTTGCCAACTCAACTGGCTAAATATCTGTTATAACTGTAATTTTCAAGCTTTCAAGTTTTTTTTTTTTGCTAATGTTAATATACAATTACATGAACAACGTGATGGTCACTAGACTCCCCCCTATTATCAAGTCCCCACCACATACCCCGTTGCAGTCACTGTGCATCAGCGTACAAGGATGTTACAGAGTCACTACTTGTCTTCTCTGTGTTATACTGCCTTCCCCGTATCCCCCCTCACGTTTTTTTTTATATATTAACTTTTAGTTTGATTTTACAGACAATACAATATGTGAAATTACTAACCCCATTCCATGGGCAAGGGAAACAGGATACTGAAGGCCCGGGAAGATAGTGATTGGCCCCAGCTACCCCCACAGCAGCCCTGGCCTTCCACAGAATATATATACACTGCTGCTCCCTTTTGGAAAGGGGTGCCAGCGAAGTCAAGGTTGGGTAGTGTGAGTCAGCAAGCTTCGGTCAGCGTCAGCAGAGCCATAGATACACCCGAAACCTGTTGGTTGTGAGTGGTCAGTACCATTGGTAACACAGGGCTGGCGTATCAGTGGATCAGCATAAATTCAAAAGCATGATTGGAAAACAACTCAGTATGCATCTGCTACCTAGAACAATCCATCTTTCCCCTTGAAAGCCCCAGGTTTTTGTGTTCATCTAATTTGGGGGGCCTTCCCAGATTAAGGGACTGTAACGTTGATGAAACAGTAAATACCTGTAGACTTCTGTGCTCTTCTGTAATCTTTCTCTGTTGTAAGAATTAAGTTGTCACGTTAGAGAAACACCAAACGTCCTTATTGTCATGGCACTCCTTAAACTGGTCAGATAACTGTTTTGCTCACAAGACCCGATGGCAGAACAGCTGGATGCAGTAGGTTGTTTGGGAGGTTGTCTTCTGTATTTTAAGGTTCAGGCTACTTAACTGTGTTCATTCCTTTGGCTTACTTAGTTCATGAAAAGATACAGGTTCAGAATACTGTGCTATTTTGTGTGTTTGAAGTAGCTACTGACAGCTTAAAGGGTTGCTGGACTCAGTCTTTAAAACTTGAGGCCGATTTGTCTGTTTATGAGCTAAACTAAGTAAAATACCCATATGAGATGAAATGTGTCTTTTATCTTCACATACTGATCATATGCTCTTTTGGTTCTGAGTGTTTCTGAACACAGTTAAGGTGAGGGTGTGGCTGTTGCAGAGTCCTGGCTCCCCTGCCATCCAGAGCTGGGCCCCTGGAAAGTCACATAACTCTCTGGCCTGACTTGCTTCTGTTAGGGAAAAGGATCGCACAGTGATGACTTGAGTCATGGAACATTCAAGTTTGAGAGAACCTTAGAGAGTCGTATGTACCCCGTCCAATCTCTACAGATTTTTGTAGATAACTCTTGCAAGAGTTTTTAGCCTAGCATTATACCACAAAACTGAAACATCGAAATCACACTTCCACCATTTCACAGATACTTTAAAATTCATTGATGAAAGTTGATTCCTCTCTTATTCTTTCCTCATAGAGTATCTCAATTTTATGTGCTGATGAAGTGTCCATTGAGAGTATATGTCTAGGTGCTGTTCCAAGCTTATTTTTTAATAGGAGTGCAGGTGCACATACTGAGCATCATCATCCCAGTGGAGAATTGAACACACTTTTGATGTACTTGGCAAAGCCAAGTTAGTTAAGGATGCAAATGTAGAGCCTTGTAATTTCTTTTTGCTTAGCTGCCCTAATATCCTAAAATCATGCTTTATAATAATGTTCATCTCTAATATAAACTGCCTGCATTTTATCTGGAAATTGAGGGGGTTCCCAGGATGCAGGAGTCTGAGTGTAAAAACTGGGGAAGCCCTGGGACACTGGCTGCATTGGCCTCCTGCCTGCAGGGGTCCCTTCGTGGGACTTGATAAACAATTCTTCCTCATTGGAAGGATAAAATGCCAGGTGGTTACATGCTGAATGAACCCAAAAGACATCTTTTCAATGCAAGGAAAATATCTTCAAGGCCTAATGTGTATTTTCTGTTTATATGACTGAAATATAGGACTAATATATTATTTTTGGTTCTTTTGTGTTTAACTTTGAGAACAATTCAGCAATGAAATAGAATAGTTGTGTCATTTGTAATATCCAGGTAAAATTAAAAGGACAATTATATTTGTAAGGGAACTAGTATTTGAGTGTCTGCTAAGTGCCTTTTACTTTGAAAAGGGGAGAAAAAGAGACTTTGTTGGAAGTAAAAAAAAAAAGCTGGCTTTGTCAGTGGGACCATAACTGTTGGTATATGCTACTAACTTTAAAACCTAGGTATCTGTTCAAGATACATTTATTAGATTTTCCTTGTAGATTCAACACGATTAATGAAAAGAACTTGGGCTTTGGGGTCTAATCCAACTTGGGTTGGATCTCCCAGGTCCAACTCTTACCAGCATTTTGACTTTCTATAAACTATTAAGCTCTGTGAACCTCTGTACATCACCTGTAACGTAAGGAAAAATAGCTACCTCGTGGGAATGTTGTGAGGATTAAATGAGATGATGAATATACAGAGTAAGTGCTTAGTAAACGGTAAAGTATAGCAATCATGTATGCTGCTCTGTGTACCCATGTTTGGTTGAGGAAAGCTGTTTTATTACCCTTTGTGTTTTTACAGCTTCCCTAAACTTCCCAGGTACTGTCACTGTATCAGAATTAGTTTTGAGAGGTCCAGAGTTGGAAAGCCCAGGCTTGGTATTGTCACCCCCAAAGTCCTTCCAGTTCTCTATGCCATTCCTAGGAAGTGGCCCTCAAACGCATGACTTAAGGTGTCTCCATGCAGCAGGATGCAGGAAGAATGAATGCCTCCCTCTCCTTTAAGGAGACTCCTGGAAGTGTGTGAGACTTCTGTTCATAGCACCTTGGCCAGGGTGTCATCAGTATGGCCATCACCAGCTGGAAGGCCAGGAAATGGAGGCATGGAGCTGGCATGCAGCTGCCCTAAGAGAAACCAGGGTTCTGTTACTGGGGAGAAAAGAGAGACCAGATTTTATGGTGGGCACCTTCTAGTCTTCACCTTGTGTCATAGCCTCGCCAGGGGATTCAATGACTCAAGTATGCCCCAGGGTTTTTCAGTTTTTGCTTTGAGAGTTAGTAGAGCTAGTGGGAGCGCCCTCTCATGTCCTTTGGTGGGTTACTTTTGCTTCTCCTGTAATTGAATTCCCAACTGTCCCAAGAAGAATAACTAGGAGATTAAACTCCTGTTCTTCATTTTTTTAATTCAGTAACTATTTATTGAGCGCTGCTCACGTACGCGCTGCTGCAGGTGTAGGCGATGTGAAACATCACTGATTGTTTCCTTTCTTTGTTTTTTTAGTGTGGCTTCCCAGGAGCACAGAGTCAAATTTGTGATTCAGCTGAACTGAATACAAGTCTGTGGCCTACCACACTGTCCTTAGCGAAGTGGTCCTCCCAGGCCTAGTGCCATGGGGCCGTGTTGGTGATGCCTTCCCTCTAACGTGGACTGTGGGATGGGGAGGAAGAGTGGGCTTTATGCTTGGCGGCTGCCAGACTTGCATGAACTCGGGGGGACCAGAAAGTCCCTTTGATCCTTCCTAAATGCCTGTCCTACCTTTGTGCCAATGACTGACTCAGAATAGCCGCTTCCAGCCCTGCCTGTATATCACAATCGCCCGCAGAGCTTTTAAAAACTACCTGGGGAATCCTCACGTGACCTCGTGATCCCGTAGCCTTCAGTGTAGTTTAAAAGCTCAACAGGTAATTCTGGCGTGCGGCTGGCATTGAGAATCCCAGGTTAAGTCTTTGTACCCAGCTCGCTTGGAAATACCCTAGGGAGCTCTCCCTGTCCTCAGTCACACCAGAGAGCCAGCCCTTCCTTGATAAACTGGCCACCAGGAGGGGAGGTGGTACAGGGCTCTGGGGTTAGTAGAGTCCCCTGGGTGGGAGATGTAAGACACGGAAATGCTCTAGGGGTGCTCAGCTAGCAAGGACGGGCTTGCCTGCTTTGCTTGTTCGTGTCTTGGGGTTTTTCCTGTTGAACCCGAGCCTCCGTACCTGGGGCATGGGCTCTGGGAGGAGGGCTGATTGTAGACGCGGCCACTGACAGGATCAAGAGTTTGGATAGCGATGCTCCATGGAGGACAGAAGGGAGAGGAAGTGGCTGAGGGTGGAGAGGATTATTCTTTTCAGAACCAGGACATGATCAAGGTTAAGAGCTTCCTGGGGAATCCAGGAGAGTGGGCGAGGCCCCAAGGAGCTGCCTGGCCGGACTGGAATTCTGTGGAAAATTGCAGTTTCATGTTTGAGAGTGTGAATTCCAGGAAGACCAGGGTTTCTCATACTCACATAGAAGAACAGAAACACATCACAGAATTTATTCCATTTCAGTTTGTTCATGCTCTTGCCCTCAGCCCCATATCTTATTAGAGCAGAAATGCAAAATGGAATATGTATCCCATTAACCCTCACTAAACAGTGCTGAGAACATGAGGAGGTAGTTCTTGAGGGCTCACTGTGTGCCTGGCACTGGGCCCGGCAGGGTGTACATTTTGTCCAATAACCTAGTGAATGGGCACCAGACGGAGAAACTAAGGTTTAGAAAGGATGACAGGGGCATCAGGTTGGGAAGTATTTACTTTAAAATGTTTAAATCTCTTGTGTTCCTTTTCCTGGTGATGTGATTTTTCCTGGTAATAGATTAAAGTTTAGTTTAATTATATCCATTTTTTGATATGTGTTTGTAATTACCACATAGTTCCTGGTATTCTTAAATGAAATAGACTGAATTGAACTCAAGGATCTCCAAGTTCCTTGGAACCTCAAGATTCTATTAGCTGACCTTTTGGGGGTGTTTCCAGGCCTTGCCGCCGACCCGCTGTAACACTGCTCCAGGTGGGCTGAGGAGGTCTGACCCCCGCCCAGCCTTGCCTCCTTGTAAAAGCCCCCACTGTTGGCTTGTTTTTTGTCATTTACCTTTTTCTCACAGGACTGGCAAGGCTGACATCCTGGGCAGAGTAATGTCTGCCCTTCTGCTATTCATTCGTCCATGAATCCGGGGCCCCAGTGACCTCCCTGCTTTCCATTACCCTCTGTTGACATCAGCATCCTTTACCCTGCTGGCCGCATTCAGAGGCTCGTGAGCTTTTTCAGCGTCACTGACCCGGTGGAGGCCTTTGCTGTCAGTGTGAGCCACTTGGCATGCACGGGAAAGGCTTCCTTACCATTTTAAGATTTGGGGCCTGTTGTTTTGGAAATGCCTATTCTAAAGGCAACAATTTTCAGTAGTCAGAGCTGACACTTCTGTAAACCTGGTAATTATGCCAAAATCTATGGTTGATTATGCTTTATTTCCCTAAGGGACTTTTAATCCTGTTCAAGGTTGGGGGCTTGTATAGCCTACCCTGCCGAGAAAGCTAGAATTTAGATACAGTAGACATTTAATAAGTGTTTGTTAAATATGGCTTTAAAAATGCTTTCAGTAGAGGCCCTTACAAACTATCCTGAAGCCTTTTCATAAGGTTGAAAGTCAAATGGCTGTTTGGTGTATCAGATTCATCACAAAATGTCTTCTGAAATATTTCATGCTCTGCATCATCGCCTGGTCTGCCTGAGAAACCTGTGAAACTACACTTTACCTCAATAGCGAACTTTGCTGCTCTCAGGTAGGAAATACTGTGCTTCTCCTCCAGCCCAGCTTGGGGAGAGCCGCTGAACATGAGCTACTTTAGCGGGGAACTTCCTGCAGGGGAGTGGAACTCAGGCGGGCAGCCCAAGACCAGGCCCATGGTAGAGGTGGCCCAAGCTGTCTTTTCAGGGAAGCCGGATGTTGTTGGCATTTTAGGGGCAGAAGGGACCCTTCAAGTATGGCCCTGTCCTCTCATTTTACAGGTGAAGTTAGTGAGTCTAATGGTAATGCCTTTTCAAAGGCTCCAGAATGCGGTACAGACAGCCCTGACATCCGATGGTTTGACTTAACTCTTTGACTTTACCATGGTGCAAAGCAATATGCATTCAGTAGACATTGTACTTCAAGTTGTGAATTTGGATCTTTTCCTGGGTTAGCTCATGCTGGCAATCCTCTTGTGAGGCCAGGTGGAGCATGGATTACAAGGATAAACCAGCAATAATGCTCACAGCCGGTTTGCACCCACACAGCCACTCTGTTTTTCACTTCCAGTACATGATTCAGTGAATGGCATGAGATAGCTGATGCTTTATAAAGCAGGCTTTGCGTTGGATGATTTTTCCCAACTGTAGGCTGATGTGAGTGTTCTGAGCATGTTTAAGGTAGGTGAGGCTGAGCTATGGTGTTCTGTAGGGTGTATTAAATGCATTTTTGACTTTCATTATTTTCAACCTAGAAGGGTTTATAGGAATGTAACCCCACTGTAAGAAGAGGAAGATCTGTAGACTAAAGTTTGGAACCAGAACTGAAGTCAGAAGTAAGAGTCAACTTTTCCCCTCATTACCCTCCGCTTCTGTCCAGGATCCCTGAAGAAACTTTTTGCATAATTGATGTGACAGGAGAGAGGGAGGCCACATTTTGAAAGTATATTTTTGTTTCTATCTTTGCTTAAGGAAGAGTAAATGAGCATTTCAGGTCATCTAACATATTCAGGATACTTTAACTTTCAGGAGATGATAACTGTCATTTCAATACACATTTTATGTGTGCTTTCTCTGTGTGCCATAAAATGCCATTTAATTTGACTATCCTAAGATTCCAGTTGCAGTACTGTCAATGGCATATTTAAATGGTAGTTTACATACAGAAAAATATTCTAGAGAAAGCACCTACTGTGTTCATGTATTTTGGTGATTTAAAATCTGTTAATAGCCTGTGAAATGACTTGCACTTTAATACATTGAATTTTGTCAAATAGCGAAGAATTTTGCATTCTGTGTTCAAGAACCATTGGTGTCCTTGGCTACTTCTTGAAAAGAAAACATGGTCACTACATGGTATCCCCCAGAGTCCAATCGTGTTTTGGTTTTATTCCTCTCAAAACTCTAGTCCGAGTCTTTCATGCTTTTGGTAAGTTAGCATTTCTTTGTGAATTATTCATGTCATATGACAGAAATAAAACAGTTGAGTTACAGGTTTGATGCCCTTTACTGAAGGAAAAACAATCCACAGTTGGGAGCAGAGGACCACACCTGCGTGGAGCTCTCTGCCCGGGAGATCAGGGGGCAAGAGCAAGTTAGGCCAGGCAGGCAAACACATGCGGGATTGGCCAGGAGGCCGGATTTCCTAATAAGGCAGGTCCTGTTACCTAGGTTAAGCCAGATAAGCCAAATTGGAGGCTTGAGATCAGTGTTCGCTGGGTTTCCTTGACCGGTGTTCCCCCAAGTGCAGGCTGACGTGAGTTAGAATTTCTGGAATGTGCCGGCACCACGCAGCCTGCAGTTTGTGGGTCCCGACATCCACATTAACTTTGTCATTTGTTAAAGTAGTTTTTTCTGTCTGTAATCAGAGGTGCACTTTAAAAGACAAATTTAATGTTTTTTTAACACAAGAAAATCCTGTGATTGTTATAAAGGATAAAATCTTATAAAAGAACTTTTTTTTTTTTTTACAATTTATTTTGGTATCTTTAACCTACGATTACATGTGCAATATTATGGTGATTAAACTACCCCCTTCATCAGGTCCCCCCCACCAACCTTATTACAGACACTGTCCATCAGTGTAGTGAGATGACAATCACTACTTGTCTTCTCTGAGTTGTACAGTCCTCCCCGTGCCCCCCCTACCTTACGTCTGCTAATCGTAATGCCCCTTTTACCCTCTTATCCCTCCCTTCCCACCCTTCTTCCCCAGTCCCTTTCCCTTTGATAACTATTAGTCCGTTCTTGGGTTCTGTGAGTCTGCTGCTGTTTTGTTCCTTCAGTTTTTTTCTTTGTTCTTATACTCCACATATGAGGAAAATCATTTGATACTTGTCTTTTTCGGCTTGGCTTATTTCACTGAGCATAATACCCTCTAACACCATCCATGTTGTTGCAAATGGTAGGATTTGTTTTCTTCTTATGGCTGAGTAGTATTCCATTGTGTATATGTACCACATCTTCTTAATCCATTCATCTACTGATGGACACTTAGGTTGCTTCCATTTCTTGGCTATTGTAAATAGTGCTGCAATAAACATAGGGGTGCATCTGTCTTTTTGAAACTGGGCTGCTGCATTCTTAGGGTAAATTCCTAGGAGTGGGATTCCTGGGTCATATGGTATTTCTATTTTGAGTTTTTTGAGGAACCTCCATACTGCTTTCCACAATGGTTGAACTAATTTGCATTCCCACCAGCAGTGTAGGAGGTTTCCCTTTTCTCCACATCCTCGCCAACATTTGTTGTTGCTTGTGTTTTGGATGTTGGCCATCCTCACTGGTGTGAGGTGATATCTCATTGTGGTTTTAATCTGCATTTCTGTGATGATTAGCGATGTGGAGCATCTTTTCATGTGCCTGTTGGCCATCTGAATTTCTTCTTTGGAGAAGTGTCTATTCATGTCCTCTGCCCATTTCTTAATTGGATTATTTGCTTTTTGTTTGTTAAGGTGCGTGAGTTCTTTGTATATTTTGGATGTCAACCCCTTATCAGATATGTCATTTATGAATATATTCTCCCATACTGTAGGATGTCTTTTTGTTCTACTGATGGTGTCCTTTGCTGTACAGAAGCTTTTCAACTTGATATAGTCCCATTTGTTCATTTTTGCTTTTGTTTCCCTTGCTCGGGGAGATATGATCATGAAGAAGTCGTTCATGTTTATGTCCAAGAGATTTTTGCCTATGTTTTTTTCTAAGAGTTTTATGGTTTCATGACTTACATTCAGGTCTTTGATCCACCTTGAGTTTACCTTTGTGTATGGGGTTAGGCAGTAGTCCAGTTTCATTCTCTTACATGTAGCTGTCCAGTTTTTCCAACACCGGCTGCTGAAGAGGCTGTCATCTCCCCATTGTATATCCAAGGCTCCTTTATCAAATATTAATTGACTGTAGGTGTTTGGGTTAATGTTTGGATTTTCTATTCTGTTCCACTGGTCTGTGGGTCTGTTTTTGTGCCAGTATCAAATTGTCTTGATTACTGTGGCTTTGTAGTAGAGCTTGAAGTCAGGGAGCGTAATTCCCCCTGTTTGATTCCTCCTTCTCAGGATTGCTTTGGCTATTCGGGGTCTTTTCTGGTTCCATATGAATTTTAGAATTATTTGTTCCAATTCATTGAAGAAAGCTGTTGGTAGTTTGATGGGGATTGCATTGAATCTGTAGATTGCTTTAGGTAGTATAGCCATTTTGGCAATATTTATTCTTCCTAGCCAAGAGCATGGGATGCATTTCCATTTGTTAGTGTCTTCTTTAATTTCTCCTAGGAGTGTCTTGTAGTTTTCAGAGTATAGGTCTTTCACTTCTTGGTTAGGTTTATTCCTAGGTATTTTATTCTTTTAGATGCAATTGTGAATGGAATTGTTTTTCTGATTTCTCTTTCTGTTAGTTCATCGTTAGTGTATAGGAAAGCAACAGATTTCTGTGTGTTAATTTTATATCCTGCAACTTTGCTGAATTCAGATATTAGTTCTAGTAGTTTTGGAGTGGAGTCTTTAGGGTTTTTTATCTACAGTATCATGTCATCTGCAAATAGTGACAATTTGACTTCTTTTTTACCAATCTGGATGCCTTGTATGTCTTTCCTTTGTCTGATTGCCGTGGCTAGGACCTCCAGTACTATGTTGAATAACAGTGGAGAGAGTGGGCACCCCTGTCTTGTTCCCGATCTTAGATGAAAAGCTTTCAGCTTCTCACTATTAAATATGATGTTAGCTGTGGGTTTGTCATATATAACCTTTATGATGTTGAGGTACTTGCCGTCTATACCCATTTTGCTGAGAGTTTTAATCATGAATGGATGCTGAATTTTGTCAAATGCTTTTTCATCATCTATGGAGATGATCATGTGGTTTTTGTTCTTCTTTTTATTGATGTGATGGATGATGTTAATGGATTTTCGAATGTTGTACCATCCTTGCATCCCTGGGATGAATCCCACTTGATCATGGTGTATGATCCTCTTGATGTATTTTTGAATTGGGTTTGCTAATATTTTGTTGAGTATTTTTGCATCTTCATTTATCAGGGATATTGGTCTGTAATTTTCTTTTTTACTGAAGTCTTTGCCCGGTTTTGGTATTAGAGTGATGGTGGCTTCATAGAAAGAGTTTGGAAGTATTTCCTCCTCTCCTATTTTTTGGAAAACTTTAAGGAGAATGGTTGTTATTTCTTCTCTATATGTCTGGTAGAATTCAGAGGTGGATCCATCAGGACCAGGGTTTTTTTTCTTGGGTAGTTTTCTGATTACTGATTTAATTTCGTTGCTGGTGATTGGTCTGTTTAGTTTTTCTGTTTCCTGCTTGGTGAGTCTTGGAAGGCTGTATTTTTCTAAGAAGTTGTCCATTTCTTCTAGGTTTTGGAGCTTGTTAGCATATAGATGCTCATAGTATTCTCTTATAATTCTTTGTATTTCTGTGGGGTCTGTCACTATTTTTCCTTTCTCATTTCTGATTCTGTTTATGTGTGTGGATTCTCTTTTTCTCTTAATGAGTCTGGCTAGGGGTTTATCTATTTTGTTTATTTTTTCAAAGAACCAGCTTTTGGTTTCATTGTTTTTTTGTATTGTTTTATGCTTCTCAATTTTATTTATTTCTTCTCTGATCTTTATTATGTCTCTCCTTCGCGTGACTTTGGGCCTCAGTTGTTCTTCTTTTTCCAATTTCAATAATTGTGTCTTTAGACTGTTCATTTGGGAGTGTTCTTCCTTCTTTAAATAGGCCTGGAGTGCAATATACTTTCCTCTTAGAATTGCCTTCTCTGCGTCCCACAGAAGTTGTGGCTTTGTGTTGTTGTTGTCATTAGTCTCCATATATCCTTTGATTTCTGTTTTGATTTGGTCGTTAACCCATTGATTAATTAGGAGAATGTTGTTAAGTCTCCATGTATTTGTGAGCCTTTCTGATTTCTTTCTGAAATTTATTTCTAGTGTTATACCTTTGTGATCTGAGAAGTTGGTTTGTAGGATTTCAATATTTTTGAATTTACTGAGGTTCTTTTTGTGGCCTAGTATGTGGTCTATTCTGGAAAATGTTCCATGTGCACTTGAGAAGAATGTGTATCCTGTTGCTTTTGGGTGCAGAGTTCTGTAGATATCTGTTAGGTCCATCTGTTCTAGTGTGTTGTTCAGTGCCTCTGTGTCTTTACTTATCCTCTGCCTGGTTGATCTGTCCTTTGGAGTGAGTGGTGTATTAAAGTGTCCTAAAATAATTGCCTTGCTGTCTATTTCCTCCTTCACTTCTGTTAGTATTTGTTTCAGATATGCTGACGTTACTGTGTTGGGTGCATATATATTTATAATGGTTATATCTTCTTGTTGGACTGACCCCTTTATCATTATGTAATGTCCTTCTTTATCTCTTGCTACTTTCTTCGTTTTGAAGTCTGTTTTGTCTGATACAAGTACTGCAACACCTGCT
>JAQQAC010008880.1:1278322-1326411 GCA_029783875.1 Phataginus tricuspis
TTCATGTGCCTGTTGGCCATCTGAATTTCTTCTTTGGAGAAGTGTCTATTCATGTCCTCTGCCCATTTCTTAATTGGATTATTTGCTTTTTGTTTGTTAAGGTGCGTGAGTTCTTTGTATATTTTGGATGTCAACCCCTTATCAGATATGTCATTTATGAATATATTCTCCCATACTGTAGGATGTCTTTTTGTTCTACTGATGGTGTCCTTTGCTGTACAGAAGCTTTTCAACTTGATATAGTCCCATTTGTTCATTTTTGCTTTTGTTTCCCTTGCTCGGGGAGATATGATCATGAAGAAGTCGTTCATGTTTATGTCCAAGAGATTTTTGCCTATGTTTTTTTCTAAGAGTTTTATGGTTTCATGACTTACATTCAGGTCTTTGATCCACCTTGAGTTTACCTTTGTGTATGGGGTTAGGCAGTAGTCCAGTTTCATTCTCTTACATGTAGCTGTCCAGTTTTTCCAACACCGGCTGCTGAAGAGGCTGTCATCTCCCCATTGTATATCCAAGGCTCCTTTATCAAATATTAATTGACTGTAGGTGTTTGGGTTAATGTTTGGATTTTCTATTCTGTTCCACTGGTCTGTGGGTCTGTTTTTGTGCCAGTATCAAATTGTCTTGATTACTGTGGCTTTGTAGTAGAGCTTGAAGTCAGGGAGCGTAATTCCCCCTGTTTGATTCCTCCTTCTCAGGATTGCTTTGGCTATTCGGGGTCTTTTCTGGTTCCATATGAATTTTAGAATTATTTGTTCCAATTCATTGAAGAAAGCTGTTGGTAGTTTGATGGGGATTGCATTGAATCTGTAGATTGCTTTAGGTAGTATAGCCATTTTGGCAATATTTATTCTTCCTAGCCAAGAGCATGGGATGCATTTCCATTTGTTAGTGTCTTCTTTAATTTCTCCTAGGAGTGTCTTGTAGTTTTCAGAGTACAGGTCTTTCACTTCTTGGTTAGGTTTATTCCTAGGTATTTTATTCTTTTAGATGCAATTGTGAATGGAATTGTTTTTCTGATTTCTCTTTCTGTTAGTTCATCATTAGTGTATAGGAAAGCAACAGATTTCTGTGTGTTAATTTTATATCCTGCAACTTTGCTGAATTCAGATATTAGTTCTAGTAGTTTTGGAGTGGAGTCTTTAGGGTTTTTTATCTACAGTATCATGTCATCTGCAAATAGTGACAATTTGACTTCTTTTTTACCAATCTGGATGCCTTGTATGTCTTTCCTTTGTCTGATTGCCGTGGCTAGGACCTCCAGTACTATGTTGAATAACAGTGGAGAGAGTGGGCACCCCTGTCTTGTTCCCGATCTTAGATGAAAAGCTTTCAGCTTCTCACTATTAAATATGATGTTAGCTGTGGGTTTGTCATATATAACCTTTATGATGTTGAGGTACTTGCCGTCTATACCCATTCTGCTGAGAGTTTTAATCATGAATGGATGCTGAATTTTGTCAAATGCTTTTTCATCATCTATGGAGATGATCATGTGGTTTTTGTTCTTCTTTTTATTGATGTGATGGATGATGTTAATGGATTTTCGAATGTTGTACCATCCTTGCATCCCTGGGATGAATCCCACTTGATCATGGTGTATGATCCTCTTGATGTATTTTTGAATTGGGTTTGCTAATATTTTGTTGAGTATTTTTGCATCTTCATTTATCAGGGATATTGGTCTGTAATTTTCTTTTTTACTGAAGTCTTTGCCTGGTTTTGGTATTAGAGTGATGCTGGCTTCATAGAAAGAGTTTGGAAGTATTTCCTCCTCTCCTATTTTTTGGAAAACTTTAAGGAGAATGGTTGTTATTTCTTCTCTATATGTCTGGTAGAATTCAGAGGTGAATCCATCAGGACCAGGGTTTTTTTTCTTGGGTAGTTTTCTGATTACTGATTTAATTTCGTTGCTGGTGATTGGTCTGTTTAGTTTTTCTGTTTCCTGCTTGGTGAGTCTTGGAAGGCTGTATTTTTCTAAGAAGTTGTCCATTTCTTCTAGGTTTTGGAGCTTGTTAGCATATAGATGCTCGTAGTATTCTCTTATAATTCTTTGTATTTCTGTGGGGTCTGTCACTATTTTTCCTTTCTCATTTCTGATTCTGTTTATGTGTGTGGATTCTCTTTTTCTCTTAATGAGTCTGGCTAGGGTTTTATCTATTTTGTTTATTTTTTCAAAGAACCAGCTTTTGGTTTCATTGTTTTTTTGTATTGTTTTATGCTTCTCAATTTTATTTATTTCTTCTCTGATCTTTATTATGTCTCTCCTTCGCGTGACTTTGGGCCTCAGTTGTTCTTCTTTTTCCAATTTCAATAATTGTGTCTTTAGACTGTTCATTTGGGAGTGTTCTTCCTTCTTTAAATAGGCCTGGAGTGCAATATACTTTCCTCTTAGAATTGCCTTCTCTGCGTCCCACAGAAGTTGTGGCTTTGTGTTGTTGTTGTCATTAGTCTCCATATATCCTTTGATTTCTGTTTTGATTTGGTCGTTAACCCATTGATTAATTAGGAGAATGTTGTTAAGTCTCCATGTATTTGTGAGCCTTTCTGATTTCTTTCTGAAATTTATTTCTAGTGTTATACCTTTGTGATCTGGGAAGTTGGTTTGTAGGATTTCAATATTTTTGAATTTACTGAGGTTCTTTTTGTGGCCTAGTATGTGGTCTATTCTGGAAAATGTTCCATGTGCACTTGAGAAGAATGTGTATCCTGTTGCTTTTGGGTGCAGAGTTCTGTAGATATCTGTTAGGTCCATCTGTTCTAGTGTGTTGTTCAGTGCCTCTGTGTCTTTACTTATCCTCTGCCTGGTTGATCTGTCCTTTGGAGTGAGTGGTGTGTTAAAGTGTCCTAAAATAATTGCCTTGCTGTCTATTTCCTCCTTCACTTCTGTTAGTATTTGTTTCAGATATGCTGACGTTACTGTGTTGGGTGCATATATATTTATAATGGTTATATCTTCTTGTTGGACTGACCCCTTTATCATTATGTAATGTCCTTCTTTATCTCTTGCTACTTTCTTCGTTTTGAAGTCTATTTTATCTGATACAAGTACTGCAACGCCTGCTTTTTTCTCTTTCTTGTTTTCATGAAATATCTTTTTTCATCCCTTCACTTTTAGTCTGTGTATATCTTTGGGTTTGAGGTGAGTCTCTTGTAAGCAGCATATAGATGAGTCTTGCTTTTTTATCCACTCTGTTACTCTGTGTCTTTTGATTGGCACATTCAGTCCATTTACATTTAGGGTGATTATTGATAGATATGTAGTTATTGCCATTGCTGGCTTTAGATTCGTGGTTACCAAAGGTTCAAGGGTAGCTTCTCTATTATCTAAGAATCTAACTTAACTTTCTTGTTAAGTTATTGTGAACGCCGTCTGATATTTCTTTATCTCTCCTTTCCTATTCTTCCTCCTACTTTCTTTATATATTAGGTGTTTTATTCTTTGCCTTTAGTTAGTATTTGGATGGTCTGCTTTCTTTGCTATGACTTTATTTTCTCTGGTGACATCTTTTTAGCCTTAGGAGTGTTTCCCTCTAGAGCAGTCCGTTTAAGATATCCTGTAGTGGTGGTTTATGGGAGGCAAACTCTCTCAACTTTCTTTTGTCTTGAAATTGTTTAATCCCTTCGTCATATTTAAATGATAATCGTGCTGGATACAATATTCTTGGTTTGAGGCCCTTCTGTTTCATTACGTTAAATATATCATGCCATTCTCTTCTGGCCTGTAAGGTTTCTGTTGAGAAGTCTGATGACAGTTTGATGGGTTTTCCTTTGTAGGTGATCTTTTTCTCTCTCTAGCTGCCTTTAATATTCTGTCCTTATCTTTAATCTTTGCCATCTTAATTATTATGTGTCTTGGTGTTGTCTTCCTTGGGTCCCTTGTGTTGGGAGATCTGTGGTCTTCCGTGGACTGTGAGACTATTTCCTTCCCCAGCGTGGGAAAGTTTTCAGCAATTATTTCTTCAAAGACACTTTCTAACCCTTTTTATCTCTCTTCTTCCTCTTGTACTCCTATAATGCGAATATTGCTCCATTTGGATTGGTCACACAGTTCTCTTAATATTCTTTCATTCTTAGAGATCCTTTTATCTCTCTCTGCCTCAGCTTCTTTGTATTCCTGTTCCCTGTCTTGTAATTCCTTGATCGTGTCTTGAACCTGATTCAATCTGCTGTTGAGCCCATCGATGGGTTGTCTCATTTCTGCATTGTCTTTCCTCACTTCCCTCACTTCCCTCCTCAGCTCTTGCACATTTTTCTGTAGATCTGCCAGCATGGCTATGACTTTTATTCTGAATTCTTTTTCAGGAAGACTGTGTATGTCCATCCCCTCAGGTTCCCTCTCTGGGGTTGTCTGGGTCTGAAGCTTTGTCTGTACCATATTCCTCTGTCTTTTCATGGCTATAGATTTCGTTGTTGGTAGTTGTCACGTATGTCAGCTTGGCTCTTTATGACTTTAAAAAGGAAAGAGAAGAAAGGAGAGAAAAGAAAAGAAAAGAAAAAAAATTCTGCTAATAATAAAAATAGTAAAAGGAGAGAGAGAGGAAGGAAAAGAAAGGAGAAAAAAAGAAAAAGCAGCAACACCTAAAAGAAAAAAAAACAAAAAAAAACCCCGCCCACCGGGGGTGGTTTCTGTGTGAATGCTGTAGGTGGCACTGTTGCTCCACTATTCCAGAGCCGTGGTCACGTCGCTCCGCACGGCCCTTTAAAGCTGTGGCTAGGGTGAGAATGAATGGAGGTTCTCTGCTGCACTCCCGTCTCTTTAAGACCGCTGAAAAACAAAGCGCGCGCTTTGCTCCTTTTTTTTTCTTCTCTCTTCTCCTTCCCTGAGCCAGCCGCTAGCAAGCAGGCGTTTCAGACCGCTGAGAAACAAAGCGCGTGCTTCTCTCTTCTCCTTCCCTGAGCCAGCCGCGAGGAAACAGGCATTTAAGACCGCTGAGAAACAAAGCGCGCGCTTCTCTCTTCTCCTTCCCTGAGCCAGCCGCGAGGAAACAGGCGTTTAAGACCGCTGAGAAACAAAGCGCGCGCTTCTCTCTTCTCCTTCCCTGAGCCGCCGCGAGCAAGCAGGCGTTTCAGACCGCTGAAAAACAAAGCACGTGCTTCTCTCTTCTCCTTCCCTCAGCCAGCCGCGAGCAAGCAGGGGTATTCCTGCTGAGTCCGTGCGACCTCCGTCTCTCCAATCTGCACTTCCACTCCCTCCCGGCTCTGAATTCTCTCCTCCTGCCGGTGCGCTGGGGTGGGGGAGTGCCCGGGTTCTGCTGGGTCGCGGTTCGCGGTTCCGTTTCTTATCCGCCTCGCCCGCTGCCGAGTCCTCTCAGGTTTGTCTGTACTGTGTGTGCTTTCCTGTTTGTTCTTGTCTCTCTTTTAGGAACAGTTGCATTTGCTGTGTTTTCGTGGGTAAATATAATGTTGGGAGGAAAATTCTTTCGTTCCGTTCATGCCACCATCTTCCCGGAACTCCATAAAGGACCTTTTTTTACATAAAATCTTTAAGGCAAGAAAATTTTCAGCAATCTGGGGTTTTAAGTCTATCTAAAATTCTAGAATGTTATCTTTCATCAGCTCAATTGGTTCAGAAGGTTCTATTTATCATATTTACTCTTCTACTGAATATGAATAATAGTAATAATGACAGTTTGCATTTGTATAGCACTTTGAAGCACTAACCCATGACGTCACTGCTGCTCATTATAGTCCTTCAAGGAGATATTAGGAAGTTATCATCTTTAACAGCTGAGTAAGCCCAAGTTTAGAGACGGTTAAGTCACTCTCCAAGCTAATACCTCTGGTTAATAGTGGAACTGGTGTTATGTCATCCAGACTCCCAACTAATGTTCTTCCTACTTTTGTGAAGATATATTTGGTGAGATATATAATTTATGTATACACATATCAAAATGGATATTATATATATGTGTAAACGCATGTATACTAATTCTAACTAATGTCTTTGACTCAATAATTGTTATTAAAAGTTGCCATATCTCATTTTTAGTGTGCTCCTAGGCAGCGAATATTAGGCTGCTTTCTTTAGCTTTTTAGCAAAACTGGTTAAGTCAATAAAGTGAGTTAAAAATGAAATTCTCTGATAACAGTCAATGCAGTACTTTCTGATGTATGTTGTATAGATACCTCCCTCCCACAGAACATTTTCTCTTTCATTATCCAGTGTATTTCCTACGCTTGAACATAGCAGCCTTCCCACCAGTGTCCCTAACTGCCCATGGAGGGTTAACACCAGTCTCCAGGGAAATCTGTATTGCATGTGAAGGATGGGGACAGTTAAAATGTAACCTACTGAAGCCCTTTGCAGACACTTCAATGGATTGAAATAGTTTCACCAGCTGTGTTATCTAGCATTGTATTGGAAGGATCCTTTTCTTCAATAAAAAGAGCAAATATAAAATTGTGAATTTAGTGTTATATAAGATATCTGCAAATACAGTTCTGCATATTTTCCAGATTTAATGTCTGCATTTTTGTCTGTATTATAATGGATAGTTGCTCAATCAGTATTTATTAAATGTCAACTCTAGGAATGATGATTTGCAAAGTCATGATTTATGAGTATGTTGAAATCCCAAACATATTGTACTAGTGTAATTTTTTTCTTTATTTTTTTAAAATGATAAGCCATGCATACAGTTCCAGGCAGCTGGTAAATCTAAATGTCAAAGAAAGAAAGGATGCAACATTTGCTTTTGAAATAGAGAAGTCTTATTTTTTGACAGCATTTACCCACGTGTACAGTTACTGAGGTAAAATACTTGTACTTGGCGGACTTGCCTTCACTAAATGTCACAGCTCAGAGCTTTTAGTTAGGGATGTAGGGGTAACCTCTGCTATTAAGTAGACAATCTTCACAGAAATGTGGAGAATGTAGTTAGTTGATAGTTACTAGATGGAATTTATGTTGTCCTTTTTGTAGCAAATTACTCTCTAAAAAAGAACATTTATATTAGTTGTTGTAACACTTTGTAACCTGTAAATTTGTTTCTGGGTTGTACCTTTGTAGTCCAAACTGAGCAGTTCACTAAGTTGGCTGTTCACAGAGGAAAGGAGGGTCAGCAAACTAAGTATGGTTCTGATTTTACTGAATTACCAAGGCTAATGTTTTAAATCTTGTTTTAAAATATGTATTTCCATATATAAAATGGTGTATTTTTCATGACATGTTTTATTGACAGTTGAACACCACTGATATCAGGATGTGCCATACACTGCATGACATCGTTACAATTGATAATATTTTTACTTTGTTAGTGGCACATAAAATAACAGTGTGCCAGCTTACCATTCATGATGTCTTTTCAATTGGATGAAAATCAGTGTAACGTCAAGTTCATTATCTAGTTTTGAACCTCTTTTTGAAACAGGTTTACAGTTTGTGTGCACTCATGAGTATGTTTATCACCTGTCACTACTAGCCAGAAGTCAAGGCAGAATTTTCTCTTACATTGTTAACTTTGGAGACATATATAATGAGAAATAACTGGGGAATTTGCTACATTTAATTTGCAGCCTAGCTATATTAAGGGGTTTGTCTGAGTTTGCAAATCTGAAAACTGTCCATAGAACCCACTCTTCTTCATTTCTAGTTTTCCTATCATTTCTTCTTTGATGTTTAAAGATGACCCTTGGGAGATTGTTGCTGTATCCACTAGAGAGTGACTGGAAGACTGATATTTGATGAAGAGCCTTTTCCTAAGGACCAGCCCTTGGGCAGGCTCCATAGATCTATCTCCATGGGCAGCTGTTGACTGAGCTTGTTATTTTGCACATTTACTGAATGGACTTCCAGTACTTTCCTCCAAAAGAACAAGTCCAGATTGTTGTGGTTCAGGGTGTAATGTCCTTCTGTTCTTTGTATCATTTCACACTTTCATTGCCTAGTGTGAAGTGCTGTGTCATCGTGCTCAGGTGTCGCTTGAACGACTTTGACGGTCGTGCGTAATCCTGTGAGTATTCATGCCCACACTCCCTCCTCCCACCAAGGATATTTAAAAATCATGTGCGAATGCCCTGTGACGCAGTAGGTGGCCCTGAGGTGGGAGCATTGTGTGTAGGAGGAAAGATTCAGGCCCTGTGTTTGGAGCAGAGGAGAGGAGGGCCAGAAACTTAACCCTATGGACTATCGTACTGATCGTTGCCCTCATTCTGAGAACAAGGGAATCTGCTCGAGGTTTTTCCTTTTTGTTTGTTTGCTTGCTTGTTTTTTATATCAGATTTACCTTTAGAAGGATCACTCCTGAAGTGTGCTAGGGGAAAGGGGTGTTGAGAGAGCATGGCTATTTGGCAAAAAGAACTCTTTCCATGGATTGATTGGAGTGAGAGCCTGAGTGGACGGAAGGTAAGAAAATGGGGACAAAGAACAGACAACTTTGAAAAAGTTTATTGTCTAGTACAAAGACAGGCCACTGAACCCATTTTTCACTGATTTTACTCCCCAGGCCTCTGGAGTCCTCTGTTTTCTTTCTTTCACTTTTATCACCCTGAAACAACCCGCATGGGGCCATCCACTTCTCCCGGGGGTCAGTGAGCATTTCTGCTTGGACTCATGCTTCCCATGACCTCAAGCCCACGGGCTCGGAATTCACGTTCTCCGCTCTGCACACTAACTCCTTTGCTGGTGGGCGCGCTGCCTTTTCTGACTCCTCCCACCCCTTCCCCACCCCTCCTCCCACCCTGCCCCACCAAGTCCAAGGTCCGCGGCCCTCCAGAGGCTCCCAGGTGTCGTGATTCAGCTTCTTTATTGTCTCTTGGATTTACTCGGCTTTCTCCTCTGTCACCTTTGGGCTACTATCTACCTCTTAGTGCGTCGGATAAAACATAGGGACTATAGTACCTACCCTGAAGTTCTGGCAGAAGCATTCATGTAAATGAAAGGTGTGAAACATGTAGCCTAGAGCTTTGGCTATCAGTGGATGCTCTGGGTTCTATTTCTTACTCACTCATTTATCTCTCTGGTTCCAGTTTTTAGCCACACCTTTGGTTTTTATCTTGCTAACCATAGTTGTCTCCTCCGAATGTACCCCTAATTAAGCACTTTCAGTTTTTCTTCATTGCCTGCAGTGCAGCCAAAAATGAATGTTTCAGTCCAGGCCCCAAGTCTGGTCCCATCCTTTACGGACCATCCTTCATACCTTCCTCATCAACTCTCTCAAGCCTCTAGGCAGCTTCTGTCCCAGCTACAGTGGATGACAAGATGTTTAAAAACCCTGTTTTGACCATGGTTGTCAAAGCAAATTAGAGCTCCCTCTTCTCCTTTCTCCCCACCCTCTGTTTAAAACAATGTGCCAAAAACTTTAGTCGTTGGAATTATATATGTATTTGCATGTGTATATGCACACAGACATGCTCGCACACACACACGTGAAGTGTACCATCACCAAGGGTGGCATGAGGTCAGCTCTGCCATCTGTTAGACATACTATTTTGTCGGGGAAGAGTTTAAAGTCTCTAAATTTGTGTGTTTACATATGGTAAATGGAGTTTAAATGGATGGCCCTTTTTCCCTTTCCCTTGTACACTCTAGTGTACAGTTGGTGAAACTATTTCAATCCATTGAAGTGTCTGCAAAGGGCTTCAGGTAGGTCACATTCTAACTGTCCCCATTCTTCCCATGCAATCACTCTACCCATGGAGAGCGACTGTGTGAGAGGAACTGAGATGACTCACTCGGATCCTTTGCTTTTTAATAGAATTTTAAAAAGTTAGATGACCAGTTAGTAGGATTAAGGAAAAAAAGAATTAGCATTTGGTGAGTGGCCAGCTCTTTATGTATATATGTCATTGAAATCCTTTGAAACCCCCATGAGGTAAGTAGGTACTTCACAGCTGAGAAAACCGGGACTGGAAAGGCTGTTCCTCCGCCCGGGTAGAAAGCTAGACGCCCCCCCGCAGAGCGACGTGGGGCAGCAGAGTGTGGCTTCAGCTTGTCACCTGTGGCTTCTTTTCTTCACACCAATTCCAGATTGAGACAATTTACTCCAGACAGTTTGAAAAAAAAAAGTTTGGTCCCGTGTACTTGTCCGCCTTGGGGTTTGCATTCTTTCCCTTTCTCTCCTGGACAGTATTTCTGTTTAAACACTAGTAATTGTAGCCATAAAACCATTTGGCTTCCTATTATTGTGCTTATTTTCTTAGGGTTGTGAAGTGTATTGTTTGTATGTGTGGAATTTAAACTAGACAGAAAACAAATATTTGTTTAGCAGAATAGGAAAGAAGTGAAGTTCATACGTATTCTTGATAGATTATTTTTCACTTGTATGTGTCTGGAGTCCAGTGTAGCTCAGGATCAAGGATCTCAGTGCCTTGAGTTGCATGGTGGCAGTAGGTAGTCAGTAGCAGGAATGACAAGGTCAGCAGCACCAGGTGACATTTGGTGAGCTATTATGGGCATACATGTGTTACATTTGTTATATATGTTTCTACATGTATACAAGTGCTTTATTTATATTAGCTTTTTAAATTCTCTCAGCAACCCTCAGGGGCAGGCAGTGTTAATATCTCCATTTTATAGATGAGGCAGTTGGGGCACAGAGAGGGTATACTGTGCTGACTTGGCAGTTCTAAATCTGAGTGAATTCAAATTTGTATTGTTAACCACTTAAATATATTTTTGAAATGTCTCTCGATTTGTGCTATCTCCTTTCCTCGCTTTTGGTCTCTGTACTTTTTAGGAGCACTTATCTTCAAAGTAAAAATAAGGAGGTCCAGTGAGTTATATGTAAATTACTTGGATTACTGAAGTATCTTCAGGTAACTAAGGCCTTCCTTCTTAGTATGTGTTATTAACAATAATATTTTAAAAATTCAGGTATAAAAATGTTACAGAATCTTGAAGGTGCTTTATTCTACAAGATATCACTGAAATGGAAAATTTCATGTTAAAATGCTGCCTGGTAGAGTGGGCTGTTTTGGATTAGAGCAGATAAGGAATTTTTAAAAGGTTTGGAAGGAATAAGCAGAGCAAACATCTTTTCTGTTTAGCAAGCAGAAATACTGGATCCTAAATTGTATTTTGTGGGAAGAAGGTTTGAGCTAATAGAGATACAGTTTTTTAATAAGTTTGAGGACATTTTTTGGGGGTACAAAATAATTCTATGTAATATGTTTTAATTCCTTTACATTAAACTCACTATTCCCACCCCCTCCCCACCTTTTTCTTAGTTCTGCAAAGGACATGGATGAAAATGAGAACGACCAGCCCCTGATGACAAGCACCCAATATCCTAAAGAAGTAGTAAGAAAACGCCAAACTTCAGCACGGAGTTCTGGAGGAAGTGATTCTCCTAGATTTTCCAGGAAAAGTTTCAAACTGGATTATAGACTAGAGGAAGATGTAACTAAATCAAAGAAAGGGAAGGATGGGAGATTTGTTAACCCTTGGCCAACATGGAAGAATCTCTCTATTCCAAATGTTCTCAGATGGCTGATAATGGAAAAGGACCACAGCAGTGTTCCGTGTTCCAAAGAGGTAGTGTTTGGCTTGAGTGCTCTGTGTTTACTCATAATATGTATGTTATTTAACTTTGTGAACTGTATTATGACATTCAAGTCAGCTAAGTGAGCCCGTGTGAGAAGACCTAGGGCTGGGTTCTGGGAGATGAAGTGAATAAGGTATCCTCAGGCTGATAGTTCAGCGGCAAAATACATGCATGACTAACCAGCCGGTCTGGTGGCAGGTCGGGGTCAGGGCCGCAGGCTTTAGAAGTACAGGAAAGGAAGCAGTTCTGACTGGTGAGCTTGGAAATGGCTTCATAGAGGAGGTAGAATTTGAGCTGGGCCCAGAAAGAGAAAATATTTCAGCGGTGGTTTTCCAGGTGGATGATGGTATTAACCAGGTCGCGGAAGTGGGAAGTCGTGTGGCTGTCCTGGAAGGCCGTGGCCTGAGGTGTGTTTGGGACGTGGATTGTGTTCAGTCACGGCTGAGAGTGCGTGGCTTTTCATCCTTGGAAAAGCTGCTGAAGATGCAGAAGAAATACTAGGTAACTCCCACACCTTTAAAAGTTGGCAGTAGCCCTTTAAATATGCTAGTTTTACTTAAGATGAGACTTCCCAACATCAGGCACCCAGCTATTTAGATGAATGAGCCCACGGTGGGCCCAAAGGCATAGCACCTTTTTTCCCCTTCTTAGTTCCTTGCTGTCTCCACCTCCTATCTCCCTTAGCCTCTCTTTCACACTAACCCCTGTCCTACCAGGTTATGTGGAGAATTGAGATGAAGAACCTGACGTTGGGAGTTGGGGGGGTGGCTGGGAAAGAGTGGGGCATCCCAGAGGCAGGAGGGGGAATGGGTGGTGGTGGATCTGTTTACCTTGGTAAGTGTGTCCATTTTTCTTTAAAGGATATGGGATAAAAAACTGATATTATCACTGATGCTATGCAGTGTTGATAGTATTAAGCCTAGTGAGTAGGATTAACATGAATGTTTTTCCATAAACAGTTGTTTTTTAGCATAAGCCCTTTTATATCTTTCAACTTCCATATAAAAGAAGGAACAAGAAAGTTTTTTTCCCCCTGGGGATCCCCATATGAAGATGAACATGGACTGGAGCTGGGAAGAAGGGTGTTAGGGCAGGAGGCTGCCCCGGGTAGGCTCCTGCTGGGGTAAACCTCACCCTGGTTTTGGAGCCACAGCTTCTAAGAAGGCAGAGGTAGTAATGGCGTCTTCAGTTTTTTCATCTCAAAGAGGAAGTGAGTGACCACTTGAGGTGTAAGTACATCTCCATACCCTAATGATTTGGAGATATTGTAGGTGCTGGGTTGAACCTCTGGGAACTTGCCTGGCTAGTGGTTCTTAAGCTCTTTCGGATACTGGCCCCTTTTGAAAATCTGATAGAGCTGTGGACCCTCTTCTTAGGGAAATATACGCATGGGCATAAACACACTGCCTTTTACTGTAATGGGAGGGAGTTCATGGACCCTCTCAAGCCTATTCATTCACTCACTCATTCTTTTTTTTTTAAAGACTTTTCTTTTATTAAGGTATTATTGATATATACTCTTAGGAAGGTTTCACATGAAAAACAATGTTACTGCATTCACCCATATTTTCGAGTCCGCTCCCATACCCCATTGCAGTCACTGTCCATCAGTGTAGTAAGATGCCACAGTCACTATTTGCCTTCTCTGTGCTACACTGTCTTCCTCATGACCACGAGCCTAACATGATGTGTGCCAATCATAATACCCCACAATCCCCTTCCCCCTCTCTCCCCACCTGCCTTCCCCGACCCCTCCCCTTTGGGAACCACTAGTCCCTTCTTGGAGTCTGTGAGTCTGCTGCAATTTTGTTCCTTCAGTTTTGCTTCGTTGTTATGCTCCACAAATGAGGGAAATCATTTGGTCCTTGTCTTTCTCTACCTGGCTTATTTCACTGAGCATAATACCCTCTAGCTCCATCTATGTTGTTGCAAATGGTAGGATTTGTTTCTTTCTTATAGTTGAATAGTATTCCATTGTGTATATGTACCACATCTTCTTTATCTGTTCATCTACTGATGGACACTTAGGTTGCTTCCATATCTTGGCTATTGTAAATAGTGCTGCAACAAACATAGGGGTGTATATGTCTCTTAGAATCTGAGAAGTTGTTTTCTTTGGGTAAATTCCTAGGAGTGGAATTCCCATGTCAAGTGGTATTTCTATTTTTAGTTTTTTGAGAAAACTCTGTATTGCTTTCCACAATGGTTGGACTAGCTTACATTCCCACCAGCAGTGTAGGAGGATTCCCCTTTCTCCGCATCCTCCCCAGCATTTGTTGTTCTTAGTCTTTTCGATGCTGGCCATCCTAACTGTTGTGAGGTGATATCTCATTGTAGTTTTAATTTGCATTTCCCTGATAATTAGCAATGTGGAGCATCTCATGTGTCTGTTGGCCATCTGAATTTCTTCTTTGGAGAAGTGTCTGTTCATATCCTCTGTCCATTTTTTTATAGGGTTATTTGCTTTTTGGGTGTTGAGGCATGTGAGTTCTTTATATATTTTGGATGTTAACCTTTTGTTGGATATGTTGTTTACAAATACATTCTCCCATACTGTAGGATGCCTTTCTGTTCTGCTGATGGTGTGTTTTGCTGTACAGAAGCTTTTTAATTTGATGTAGTCCCATGTGCTCATTTTTGCTTTTGTTTCCCTTGTCCGAGGAGATGCATTCAGGAAGAAGTTGCTCATGTTTATATTCAGGAGATTTTGCCTATGTTTTCTTCTAAGAGTTTATGGTTTCACGACTTACATTCTGGTCTTTGATGCATTTTGAGTTTACTTTTGTGTATGGGGTTAGACAGTAATCCAGTTTCATTATCTTGCATGTAGCTGTCCAGTTTTGCCAACACCAGCTGTTGAAGAGGCTGTCATTTCCCCATTGTATGTTCATGGCTCCTTTATCATATACTAATTGACCATATATGCCTGGGTTTATATCTGGGCTCTCTAGTCTGTTCCATTGGTCTATGGGTCTGTTCTTGTGCCAGTATCAGATTGTCTTCATTACTGTGGCTTTGTAGTAGAGCTTGGAGTCAGGGAGCATAATCACTCAGCTTTGTTCTCCCTTTTCAGGACCGCTTTGGCTATTTGGTGTCTTTTGTGGTTCCATATGAATTTTAGAACTATTTGTTCCAGTTCATTGAAGAATGCTTTGGTATTTTGATAAGGATTGCATTGAATCTGAAGATTGCTTTTGGCAGGATGGCCATTTTGACAATATTAATTCTTCTTACCCATGAGCACGGGATGTGTTTTCATTTATTCATATCTTCTTTAATTTCTCTCATGAGTTTCTTGTAGTTTTCAGAGTATCGGTCTTTCACTTCCTTGGTTAGGTTTATTCCTAGGTATTTTATTCTTTTTGATGCAGTTGAGAATGGAATTGTTTTCCTGATTTCTCTTTGTACTAGTTCATCATTAGTGTATAGGAATGCAACAGATTTTGTGTATTAATTTTTTTAATAGTTTATTTCGGTATTATTAATCTACAATTACATGTGCAATATTATGGTGATTAAACTACCCCCTTCATCAGGTCCCCTCCACCAACCCCATTACAGTCAGTGTCCTTCAGCGTAGTGAGATGCTATAGAGTCACTACTTGTCTTCTTTCAGTTGTACAGCCTTCCCAGTGCTCCCCCAACATTACATCTGCTAATCGTAATGCCCCTTTTTCCCCCTTGTCCGTCCCTTCCCACCCATCCTCCCCAGTCCCTTTCCCTTTGGTTAACTATTAGTCCATTCTTGGGTTCTGTGAGTCTGCTGCTGTTTTGTTCCTTCAATTTTTTTCTTTGTTCTTATACTCCACATATGAGTGAAATCATTTGATACTTGTCTTTTTTGGCTTGGCTTATTTCACTGAGCATAATACTCTCTAGCTCCATCCATGTTCTTGCAAATGGTAGGATTTGTTTTCTTCTTAACGCTGAATAATATTCCATTGTGTATATGTACCACATCTTCTTTATCCATTCATCTCCTGATGGACACTTAGGTTGCTTCCGTTTCTTCCCTATTGTAAATAGTGCTGCGATAAACATGGGGGTGCATATGTCTTTTTCAAACTGGGCTGCTGCATTCTTAGGGTAAATTCCTAGGAGTGGGATTCCTGGGTCAAATGGTATTTCTATTTTGAGTTTTTTGAGGAACCTCCATACTGCTTTCCACAATGGTTGAACTAATTTGCATTCCCACCAGCAGTGTAGGAGGGTTCCCTTTTCTCCACATCCTCGCCAACATTTGTTGTTGTTTGTGTTTTGGATGTTGGCCATCCTCACTGGTGTGAGGTGATATCTCATTGTGGTTTTAATCTGCATTTCTCTGATGATTAGCGATGTGGAGCATCTTTTCATGTGCCTGTTGGCCATCTGAGTTTCTTCTTTAGAAAAGTGTCTATTCATTTCCTCGGCCCATTTCTTAATTGGATTATTTACTTTATGATTGTTGAGGTGTGTGAGTTCTTTATATATTTTGGATGTCAACCCCTTATCAGAAAAGTTTTTTAAGAATATATTCTCCCCTACTGTAGGATGTTTTTTTGTTCTACTGATGGTGTCCTTTGCTGTACAGAAGCTTTTCAGCTTGATACAGCCCCACTTGTTCATTTTGCTTTTGTTTCCCTTGCTTGCGGAGATATGTTCATAAAGAAGTCGCTCATGTTTATGTCTAAGAAATTTTTGCCTATGTTTTTTTCTAAGAGTTTTATGGTTTCATGACTTACATTCAGGTCTTTGATCCATTCTGAGTTGACTTTTGTGTATGGGGCTAGACAGTAGTCCAGTTTCATTCTCTTACATGTATCTGTCCAGTTTTTCCAACACCAGCTGCTGAAGAGGCTGTCATCTCCCCATTGTATATCCAAGGCTCCTTTATCAAATATTAGTTGATTGTATATGTTTGAGTTAACGTTTGGAATTTCTATTCTGTTCCACTGGTCTGTGGGTCTGTTTTTGTGCCAATACCAAATTATCTTGATTACTGTGGCTTTGTAGTAGAGCTTGAAGTCAGGGAGCATAATTCCCCCTGTTTGATTCCTCCTTCTCAGGATTGCTTTGGCTATTCGGGGTCTCTTGTGGTTCCATATGAATTTTAGAATTATTTGTTCCAGTTCATTGAAGAAAGCTGTTGGTATTTTGAAAGGGATTGCATTCTGTAGATTGCTTTAGAGAGTATAGCCATTTTGACAATATTTATTCTTTCTAGCCAAGAGCATGGGATGCATTTCCATTTGTTAGTGTCCTCTTTAATTTCTCTTAGGAGTGTCTTGTAGTTTTCAGTGTATAGGTTTTTCACTTCCTTCGTTAGGTTTATACCTAGGTATTTTATTCTTTTGGATGCAATTGTTTTCCTGATTTCTTTTTCTGTTACTTCATCGTTAGTATATAGGAAAGCAACAGATTTTGGTGTGTTAATTTTGTATCCTGCAACTTTGCTGAATTCAGATATTAGTTCTATTAGTTCTGGAGTCTTTAGAGTTTTTTATGTACAGTATCATGTCATCTGCAAATAGTGACAATCTGACTTCTTCTTTACCAATCTGGTTGCCTTGTATGTCTTTGTTTTGTCTGATTGCTGTGGCTAGGACCTCCAGTACTATGTTGAATAACAGTGGAGAGAGAGGGCATCTCTGTCTTGTTCCCGATCTTAGATGAAAAGCGTACAGCTTCTTGCTGTTAAGTATGATGTTGGCTATGGGTTTGTCATATATGGCCTTTATGATGTTGATGTACTTGCCCTCTATACCCATGTTGTTGAGAGTTTTTATCATGAATGGATGATGTATTTTATCAAATGCTTTTTCAGCATCTATGGAGATGATCATGTGGTTTTTGTTCTTCTTTTTGTTGATGTGGTGGATGATGTTGATGGATTTTCGAATGTTGTACCATCCTTGCATCCCTGGGATGAATCCCACTTGATCATGGTGTATGATCCTCTTGATGTATTTTTGAATTCGGTTTTGCTAATATTTTGTTGAGTATTTTTGCATCTACATTCATCAGGGATATTGGTCTGTAGTTTTCTTTTTTGGTGAGGTCTTTGCCAGGTTTTGGTATTAGAGTGATGCTAGCTTCATAGAAAGAGTTTGGAAGTATTCCCTCCTCTTCTATTTTTTGGAAAACTTTAAGGAGAATGGGTGTTATTTCTTCTCTGTATGTCTGGTAGAACTCAGAGGTGAATCCATCTGGTCCGGGGTTTTTGTTCTTGGGTAGTTTTTTGATTACAGATTCAATTTCGTTGCTGGTGATTGGTCTGTTTAGTTTTCCTGTTTCTTGCTTGGTCAGTCTTGGAAGGTTGTATTTTTCTAAGAAGTTGTCCATTTCTTCTAGGTTTTGCAGCTTGTTAGCATACAGATGCTCATAATATTCTCTTATAATTCTTTGTACTTCTGTGGGGTCCATCGTTATTTTTCCTTTCTCATTTCTGATTCTGTTTATGTGTGTAGATTCTCTTTTTCTCTTAATGAGTCTGGCTAGGGGTTTATCTATTTTGTTTATTTTTTCAAAGAACCAGCTTTTGGTTTCATTGATTTTTTCTATAGTTTTATTCTTCTCAAATTTATTTATTTATTGTCTGATCTTTATTATGTCCCTTCTTCTGGTGACTTTGGGCCTCCTTTGTTCTTATTGTTCCAATTTCAGTAATTGTGTCTTTAGACTATTAATTTGGGAATGTTCTTCCTTGTTTAGATAGGCCTGGATTGCAATATACTTTCCTCTTATAACTACCTTTGTTATGTCCCATAGAAGTTGTGGCTTTGTGTTGTTTGGTCAGTTTTGGAAGGTTGTATATGTCATTTGTCTCCATATATTCTTTGATTTCTGTTTTGATTTGGTCGTTAACCCATTGATTAATTAGGAGAATGTTGTTAAGTCTCCATGTGTTTGTGAACCTTTTTGTTTCTTTCTAAAATTTAATTCTAGTTTTATACCTTTATGATCTGAGAAGTTGGTTGGATGAATTTCACTATTTTTTAATTTACTGAGGTTCTTTTTGTGGCCTAGTATGTGGTCTATTCTGGAAAATGTTCCATGTGCACTTGAGAAGAATGTGTATCCTGTTGCTTTTGGGTGTAGAGTTCTGTAAATGTCTGTTAGGTCCATCTGTTCTAGTGTGTTGTTCAGTGCCTCTGTGTCTTTACTTATTTTCTGTCTGGTTGATCTGTCCTATGGAGTGAGTGCTGTGTTGAAGTCTCCTAAAATGAATGTATTGCTGTCTATTTCCTCCTTCAATTCTTTTAGTATTTGTTTCACATAAGCCGGCGCTCCTGTGTTGGGTGCATAAACATTTATAATGGTTATATTTTCTTGTTGGACTGACCCCTTTATCATTATGTAATGTCCTTCTTTATCTCTTGCTACTTTCTTCATTTTGAAGTCTATTTTGTCTGATACAAGTAGTGTAACACCTGCTTTTTTTCCTTGTTGTTTGCATGAAATATCTTTTTCCATCCCTTCACTTTTAGTCTGTGTACATCTTTGGGTTTGAGGTGAGTCTCTTGTAAGCAGCATATAGATGGGTCTTGCTTTTTTATCCACTCTGTTACTCTGTGTCTTTTGATTGGTGCATTCAGTCCATTTCCATTTAGGGTGATTATTGATAGATATGTACTTATTGCCATTGCTGGGTTTAGATTCGTGGTTACCAAAAGTTCAAGGGTAGCTTCTTTACTATCTAACAATCTAACTTAACTTTCTTGTTAAGTTATTGTAAACACAGTCTGATGATTCTTTATTTCGCTCCCTTCTTATTCTTCCTCCTCCATTCTTTATATACTAGGTGTTTTATTCTTTGCCTTTAGTTAGTATTTCGATGGTCTGCTTTCTTAGCTATGATTTTATTTTCTCTGATGACCTCTTTTTAGCCTTAGGAGTGCTTCCCTCTAGAGCAGTCCATTTAAGATATCCTGTAGAGGTGGTTTATGGGAGGCAGATTCTCTCAGCTTTCGTTTGTCTGGAACTTGTTTAGTCCCTCCATCATATTTAAATGAGAATCGTGCTGGATATAATATTCTTGGTTCGAGGCCCTTCTGTTTCATTACATTAAATATATCATGCCATTGTCTTCTGGCCTGTAAGGTTTCTGTTGAGACGTCTGATGATAGTCTGATGGGTTTTCCTTTGTAGGTGATCTTTTTTCTCTCTCTAGCTGCCTTTAATACTCTGTCTTTATCTTTGATCTTTCCGATTTTAATTATTATGTGTCTTGGTGTTGTCTTCCTTGGGTCCCTTGTGTTGGGAGATCTGTGGGCTTCCGTGGACTGTGAGACTATTTCCTTCCCCAGCGTGGGGAAGTTTTCAGCAATTATTTCTTCAAAGACACTTTCTATCCCTTTTTGTCTCCCTTCTTCCTCTGGTACTCTTATAATGTGAATGTTGTTCCGTTTGGATTGGTCACACAGTTCTCTTAATATTCTTTCATTCCTAGAGATCCTTTTATTTCTCTCTGCGTCAGCTGCTCTGTATTCCTGTTCTCTGATTTCTATTCCATTAACAGTCTCTTGCATTTCGTCCAGTCTGCTGCTAATCCCATCGATGGCTTGTCTCATTTCTGCATTGTCTTTCCTCACTTCCCTCACTTCCTCCTCAGCTCTTGCATATTTCTCTGTAGATCCATCAGCATGGTTATGATTTTTATTCTGAATTCTTTTTCAGGAAGTTTGTGCATTTCCATCCCTTGAGGGTCCCTCTCAGGTGTTGTCTTGGTCTGGGTGATCTTTGTTTGTACTATATTCCTCTGTCTTTTCATGGCGATAGAAGTGGTCACTGGTAGGTGCTACGTATGTCAGCTGGGCTCTTTAAGACTTAAAAAAAAAACGAAAGAAAAACAAAAAGAAACAAAAAAAAAAGAAGGAAGAGAAAGAAAAGAGAAAAAAAAGAAAGAAAAGAAAAGAAAAGAAAGGGCAAAAAAAAAAAAACGCCCACCGGGAGTGGATACTGTAAGGATGTTGTAGGTGGCGCTGTTGCTCCACTATTCCGGAGTCGCGGCCCTGCCATTCTTTGTAGCTGGCCGAGGTGGGAACGAATGGGAGGCTGTTGTTCTCTGTTTAAGGTTTCAGTGTGGCTACCTTTTCCCTGTCGCCAGGCAAGGGGTCTCAAATTCCTCAGGATTCCCAGCCCGCTTGGCTGAGCGTGCTGGGGTGATCGTGTTCCCTCACTGGGCCCCCCGCCTCTCCAAGACCTCTAAAGACAGCGCGTACTTTTCTCTTGTCCTGGGGCCCCGGCTGCACGGACTTGGGCGCGTTCCCAGCTCAATACCTGCACCTTCTGCGTCTCCAATATCCGATGCACCGCCTGATGTGTGTCAGCGTTCCCCGCGCAGATCACCGGGGCTGGTTATTTCGAGGGGTGTACTTCCACCCCCTCCCGGCTCTGAATCCTCTCCTCCCGCCGGTACACTGGGGTGGGGGAGTGCTCGGGTCCTGCCGGGTCACGGCTCCGTATTTTACCCGCCTCGCGGGGTGCCAAGTCCTCTCAGGTGCAGATGCAGGCTGTGCGCTGTCCTGTGTATTCCGGTCTCTCTTTTAGGAATAGTTGTATTTGCTGTATTTTCATAGAGTATATGATTTGGGGAGGAGATTTCCGCCGTCCTGCTCACGCCACCATCTTCCCGGAACCCTGTGTATCATTTTTGTATCCTGCAACTTTGCTGAATTCAGGTATTAGATGTAGTAGTTTTGGAGTGGATTCTTTAGGGTTTTTTATATATAATATCATGTCATCTGCAAGCAGTGACTGTTTTAACTTCTTCTTTACCAATCTGGATGCCTTTTATTTCTTTGTGTTGTCTGATTGCCGTGTCGCATTCACTCACTTGTTTTTTTAGTCAGTATTATTGAGCATCTGCTGTGTGCCAGGCACTGTTCTGGGTGCTAGAGATAAGAGCCCTGAGCAAAGCAGAGACACACTGTGGCCTTAGGTTAAGGGAAGGAGAGAAGCAGTAAACAAGTACGTCAATTATGTAGTATGTTACAAGACGATTCAGTAGTTCAAAGAATAAGGCTCAAAAAGCAGGGTGATGGAGGTGGGAGTGGCATTCTTGAGCTTCTTTTTTTTTTTTTTTTTTTAAGGCAGAATATTTTTTAAGGAAACTGTCAAAGGAGGTGTCATATGTACAAAAGGGGACAGGAGCACCTTGGCCCTATTCCCGTTTACATTTTATTTATCTCTAACCTTTATTTCCCCCTTGTTTCCAGTGAAAGCCTAGAACTAACTAGATCAGATGCATGTTCACAGATGTTGTTTTCACGGTAACTGTAACTCACTCCATATTTAATCCCTCTGAATTGTCAAAATTGCTGACTTCTAACTAACTCCTAAATATGATAGTCTACGTTTTCTGGAAAACAAAAAACAAAACTATATATTAAGATCCATGTAAAGAACACCTGCTTCCGATCAGTGGGTCAAAATTTAATCAGATTTCTGGAAGTTGTTTTTGTTAGACATTGGAGACAACTTCAAATTACTGTTTTGGGAGGAGACAGGGCAGTATGATATGTAGGATCACAATGACTAAATATTATACAATCTCTGTCATTATTTAGGTATATAGATATGAAAGTATTTTGGAAGAAACATAAGATTAAAGGATAAAATTACTAATAGAACAGGTGTAAATAAAATGAAAATGGGACGCTAGCAAGGCTACACGATATAGGTTAGGCTGGTCAGCAAACAGTGTTTACTTGGACCATGTGTGGTATTGCCTTCCTGGCCCGAGAGCAGTGTGCCGTTCACAGGCCTCTCTGTGTGGTACTGCTGTGAGCTCAGTGACCCAGGGACCTTGTCTGAATGGATGTTCTTGTTGATCACAGTCACCAGTGGTCAGGGGAAGAGAGACGATTGGAGAATTTCAAGGAGGGAGGGAGGCAGGCACCTCCTGCATTTCATTAGTTGAAGGAGGCTGTTGTTAGCAGTCACGCTGTAGAAGTGAGCAGCAGACAGTCAGACTGGAGTGTGCTGAGACGCAGAACTGAGGCACTGCAGCTCGGCCTGGCAGAAAGAGTGGGACACTGGGAATCAGGGCTGGGTTCCGGATTCCTCACTGCCTGTGACCTATCACAATCCCTGGAGGAACTGCTTTTTTTTGTCTGTAAAGTTAGGATAAGACAGGCCACTAGGGTTGTTCTGAAGTTCACATGCCACATGAAAGTACTTTGAAAATATAATGTGCTCTTTAGATGTACTACATTGAAGAACAAGAGTGCCCTTTGAAAAATGAAACATCAGTTTTTTTATATTTGCCCTATAGCATGGCTAACAGGTTGTTTTTTGATTTTTATCAAGGAAAAAAATAAGTGTACATTTTTATAAGTCACAGTACTAAAAGGCTTGTATGATAAACCCACCCCCTACCACCAGTCCAGCCCACCTCCCACCCTTCAGCCCCCAGACAACAGCTTGCAACTCTTTGTTTTCTCTGGACTCCCCTTCATATCTTTTTTCTTTACATTTTGTGATGACATCACTGAACGTGAGTTCTGCCCTCTTACGTGTTTTGGTGTACAGTACATGATTGTTGACTGTAAGCACAGTGGGGTTCAGCAGTCTGGAGAGCTTCCTCAGCTCGCTTCACTGAAACTTTATGCCCGTTGACAGGCACTCCCTGTGTCCCTCCCCGCCGGCAGCCCCTGGCAGCCCCCGCTCTGCTGTCTGACGCAGTGAACACACCGTTTCAGATGCCTCAGATCTGTGGAGGCACGCAGTGTCTGCCTTTCTGTGGTCCTTCGTACTACGACCAGATTTAACGCTCTCCCATGGTTCTACCTGAGCTTCCCTGTACTGTTTGCATTATTGGGATGGTATAGGTATTTTTCACTAATGAACCTAGTAATGTACTGTGGCCCTGTCTCCTTTCTCATACGCTTTTCCCCCTGAGGTTAGTGATACTTCTTTTTTCATCTGCTTCACTTTGTATTTATCTGTCATGAATCGTTTCCCTCCTTCTCGTGGCTCCTCCTTTTAGTGTCCTGAGAAGGACTTTGCGTGGTCTTTCAGCACTGGGCCCTCGTCCAGCTTCCGCTTCCCTGCCTGGCAGCCTTGGCCCTGTTTCCCGTGTCCCACACCATCCTCTTTCTTGGGTATTCTTTCAGTTTGGGGGAGCACGTTCTTAATGGGCTTCCTGAGAAGGGAAGTTTTTTCCTGGGATGTCAGTTTTTGTGACCTTGCTTTTCTGCAATGTCTTTATTCTCACTCTTGATTGACAGTGTGGACACAGAACTTTAGTTTGGAAACAGTTTTCTTTCTGAATTTGGAAGTATTTCCTGTACACCTGTCTTTTTAATATTGCTGTAGACAAATTCCTTGGTGTTCTTGATCCTTTGTGTGTGGCCTTTATTTTCTCTGTAGAATCTTTGAGGGTCATTTCTTTGGCACCAATGTTCTGCAGTTTCCCCACCATGTATGATCCTTCATTCATCATGCTTGGTGCCTCATGGGACATTGCCATGTGGAGATGTTTCCTTCCATTCTAGAAAATTATCTTGTCTGTTTCTTCAAAAATTTCCTTCATCTTTTCATTCTAAAATGACTAATTATATTTTGGCTCTCCTAGATCAATCCTCTGTAGTTTTCTTTTTATTTCTCCTGCATTTCATCTTTTTTTTTTTTAACATTCTGGCAGATTTCCTCAAGAATTTAATTTTTAAATACTTTCTTATGTGTCTCACTTGTGATAGGTGAAAAAATCACAATATGAAATTTTAAAAAAGACTAGAAAATATGAATACCATATGATCTTAACCATGTTTGAAAAAGGAACTGCGAGTAAAAACATCATAATGTTAATAGTGGTTATCACTTCTGCATATTGACATAATGCATGGCTACTCTTATTTTTCTGTATTTTCCAAATATTTTATGAATGGCATTTTCTCTTACAATCAAGGAGAAGTTTAAAGATACTATGCCATTTTGATAGATCTTGTCTTCTACCATGGCAAAAATATAAAACATTAGCATTAATAATTAAACTGGAGGGATTTGGGTAACAGGTCAGTCTGTATGCAAATGTACACATACATTGTCAAAATAAATATGAGAAATATTTTTTATTTAACTTTGAATTATAAAATACAGGTAAAGTTTCCTAAAACAGTAAAATATACTTTCAGTTGGAAAAAAAGGATTAGCTCAAGTATTTTTTAAAGTGATTTTTAAAATATAACATGATTTTAACAGACTTGTGTCAGATCTTTCTCTTCTCCATTGCGCACACACAAACTCTTAAAAGGGAATATTAGCAAGAATATGGATTTAATTGTTTTAAAGTTAATATTATTTATGCCATAGAGAGAGTTAAGGTTCAATGAAGAGAGGGTCTTACCAAATCAGGAAGTCTCGATCCCTCTGCTAACCGGACACTTACTTGCATTACCTTGGCAAGTTCCCTAGTGACCCTTCTCTGCCTTGGCCTGGTTATCTGTACGATGGCAGTAACTTTTGCTTCAGAGGTAGATGACATAATGTACTTAAAACACCTGGCAAAGAGAAGTTAGTGGTTGAATGAATGTTGGGATTTTTTTCCTTTTCCCCAAGAAAAGTAAGAAAATAACTAGTGTACTGGTTAAATTTGGGCCTAGGGATTTTCTCATTGCAGTTTTAAGAAAGGAAGACCAGCCAAGAAAAATCTTGATCCAGTAAAGAAAATGCCAAGCAAATGCATGGTTTCTTCCAATAAACAAGAATTTCCCTCCCCTCTACTCTTTCAAACTCTGATGATTAGGATAAAAAGTAAAAATTATTTTTTCTTGTAATCTCATTTGTAGATGCTATTATATCTTTGATTTTATAGGAGAATAGTGCTAGAGTTCAAGTTCTTTAAGCTGCACTTTAGTGATGGGCTTAGAATCAATATGGCATAAAGAAAGGAACATGAAGAAAAGTGTGACTACTTAATTCAGGTGCCTTTTTATAAAAACAGCTTTGTTGAGATATAATTCGCTTACTCTGTGACCTGTTTAAATCATGCAATCGAGTGGTTGGCAGAACATTTGCAGGGTGGTGCAGCCATCGCCACAACCTGGTGCATGTTCATTACACCAAAAAGAAACCTGTGTCATCAGCCCTCAATTCTCTTAGCCTCTTCCAGCCCCTGGAAATTACTAATCTATATTCTGTCTCTATAAATGTGCCTATTTTGGATATTTCATATAAATAGGATCATACAATAATGTGGTCCTTGGTGACTGGCTTTTTTCCTGCACTTCACCTGCTAATGCTTTATTTGGAAAACAAGTTGCTCTTAACAATTGGCTGATAATGCCAGATAGTAAACTTCAAATCACTTTTTTTCCCTTTCTCTCCCCCTGTCTAATGACTTTAAACTTAGAGCAAATAGAAAATGCAACAGTTTTCAGGGAACTTTGCTACAGATATTTTAATACACTATTTAAATATGATGCTACTTAAAAATTTTTTTAAATTTTATTAATATAAGCTCCACATATTCAAAAAGTACCATTTGGTGAGTTTTGACTTATGTGTGTAGCTATGAGTCTCCTTGTATCCTTAATAATCTGTATCCTTAATTATTTGCCCCTATCTGATTGCCAGGCTTGTTTAAAAATTAATTAAATGAGGTAATACTAGGGAGTAAGTATAGTGGTGAGAGGCAGTGTGCAGCATGCAGGCTAGTGGGTGACTTCATGTTAATACTGCAACTTCTCTCATACTGTTTTCTCGTCTGTAAAATGGAGTTACTAGTGCCTCTCTTCAGTGCTGTGGTCTGTATTCATTTGAACATTCTTACGAAGCAGTGTCTGACACATAGTAAGCACTCCATATGGTAGCTGTTGTTAATGTTACTTTGCATTATACTGAAGTACTTGATGTATTAGCTAATTCATCATCATCATTATTCACCTACTCTGCAGACTAACACACTCTAGGTACTCAATTTATATGCATTCTTTCTCCCTTTCCTCTTAATTTTTTAATTTTTTTATTTACAATTTCTTTTGGTATCATTAACCTACAATTACATGTGCAATATTATGGTGACTAAACTACCCCCTTCATCAGTCCCCCCTACCAACCCCATTACAGTCACTGTCCATCAACGTAGTGAGATGAGAATCACTACTTGTTTTCTCTGAGTTGTACAGTCCCCCCCGTGCACCCCCTACCTTACGTCTGCTAATCGTAATGCCCCTTTTACCCTCTTATCCCTCCCTTCCCACCCATCTTCCCCAGTCCCTTTCCCTTTGGTAACTATTAGTCCGTTCTTGGGTTCTGTGAGTCTGCTGCTGTTTTGTTCCTTCAGTTTTTTTTCTTTGTTCTTATACTTCACATATGAGTGAAATCATTTGATACTTGTCCTTTTCGGCTTGGCTTATTTCACTGAGCATAATGCCCTCTAGCTCCATCCATGTTGTTGCAAATGGTAGGATATGTTTTCTTCTTATGGCTGAATAATATTCCATTGTGTATATGTACCACATCTTCTTTAGCCATGAATCTACTGATGGACACTTAGGTTGCTTCCATTTCTTGGCTATTGTAAATAGTGCTGCAATAAACATAGGGGTGCATCTGTCTTTTTGAAACTGGGCTGCTGCATTCTTAGGGTAAATTCCTAGGAGTGGGATTCCTGGGTCAAATGGTATTTCCATTTTGAGTTTTTTGAGGAACCTCCATACTGCTTTCCACAATGGTTGAACTAATTTGAATTCCCACCAGCAGTGTAGGAGGGTTCCCTTTTCTCCACATCCTCGCCAACATTTGTTGTTGTTTATGTTTTGGATGTTGGCCATCCTCACTGGTGTGAGGTGATATCTCATTGTTTTAATCTGCATTTCTCTGATGACCAGCGATGTGGAGCATCTTTTCATGTGTCTATAGGCCATCTGAATTTCTTCTTTAGAGAAGTGTCTGTTCATGTCCGCTGCCCATTTCTTAATTGGATTATTTGCTTTTTGTTTGTGAAGGTGCGTGAGTTCTTTATATATTTTGGATGTCAACCCCTTATCAGATACATCATTTATGAATATATTTTCCCATATCGTAGGATGTCTTTTTGTTCTACTGATGGTGTCCTTTGCTGTACAGAAACTTATCAACTTGATATAGTCCCATTTGTTCATTTTTGCTTTTGTTTCCCTTGCCCAGGGGGATATGTTCATGAAGAAGTCACTCATGTTTATGTCCAAGAGATTTTTGCCTCCTATGTTTTTTTCTAAGAGTTTTATGGTTTCATGATTTACACTCAGGTCTTTGATCCACCTTGAGTTTACCTTTGTGTATGGGGCTAGACAGTAGTCCAGTTTCATTCTCTTACATGTAGCTGTCCAGTTTTTCCAACACCAGCTGCTGAAGAGGCTGTCATCTCCCCATTGTATATCCAAGGCTCCTTTATCAAATATTAATTGACTGTAGATGTTTGGGTTAATGTTTGGATTTTCTATTCTGTTCCACTGGTCTGTGGGTCTGCTTTTGTGCCAGTACCAAATTGTCTTGATTACTGTAGCTTTGTAGTAGTGCTTGAAGTCAGAGAGTGTAATTCCCCGTTTGATTCCTCCTTCTCAGAATTGCTTTGGCTATTTGGGGTCTTTTGTGGTTCCATATGAATTTTAGAATTATTTGTTCCAGTTCATTGAAGAAAGCTGTTGGTAGTTTGATGGGGATTGCATTGAATCTGTAGATTGCTTTAGGTAGTATAGCCATTTTGACAATATTTATTCTTCCTAGCCAAGAGCATGGGATGCATTTCCATTTATTAGTGTCCTCTTTAATTTCTCCTAGGAGTGTCTTGTAGTTTTCAGAGTACAGGTCTTTCACTTCTTTCGTTAGGTTTATTCCTAGGTATTTTATTCTTTTTGATGCAGTTGTGAATCTAATTGTTTTTCTGATTTGTCTTTCTGTTAGCTCATCGTTAGTGTATAGGAAAGCAACAGGTTTCTGTGTGTTAATTTTGTGTCCTGCAACTTTGCTGAATTCAGATATTAGTTCTAGTAGTTTTGGAGTGGAGTCTTTAGGGTTTTTTATGTACAGCATCATGTCATCTGCAAATAGTGACAATTTGACTTCTTTACCAATCTGGATGCCTTGTTTATCTTTGTTTTGTCTGATTGCCATGGCTAGGACCTCCAGTACTATGTTGAATAACAGTGGAGATAGTGGGTACCCCTGTCTTGTTCCCCATCTTAGATGAAAAGCTTTCAGCTTCTCGCTGTTAAGTATGATGTTAGCTGTGGGTTTGTCATATATAGCCTATATAATGTTGAGGTACTTGCCCTCTATACCCATTTTCTTGGGAGTTTTAATCATGAATGGATGCTGAATTTTGTCAAATGCTTTTTCAGCATCTATGGAGATGATCATGTGGTTTTTGTTCTTCTTTTTATTGATGTGGTGGATGATGTTGATGGATTTTCGAATGTTGTACCATCCTTGCAATCCCTGGAATGAATCCCACTTGATCATGGTGTATGATCCTCTTGATGTATTTTTGAATTCAGTTTGCTAATATTTTGTTGAGTATTTTTGCATCTACGTTCATCAGGGATATTGGTCTGTAATTTTCTTTTTTAGTGTGGTCTTTGCCCGGTTTTGATATTAGAGTGATGCTGGCTTCATAGAAAGAGTTTGGAAGTATTCTCTCCTGTTCTAGTTTTTGGAAAACTTTAAGGAGAATGGGTGTTATTTCTTCTCTATATGTCTAGTAGAATTCAGAGGTGAATCCATCAGGTCTGGGGGTTTTGTTCTTGGGTAGTTTTTTGATTACCGATTCAATTTCGTTGCTGGTGATTGGTCTGTTTAGTTTTTCTGTTTCCTGCTTGGTCAGTCTTGGAAGGCTGTATTTTTCTAAGAAGTTGTCCATTCTAGATTTTGCAGCTTGTTAGCATATAGATGCTCATAATGTTCTCTTATAATTCTTTGTATTTCTGTGGGGTCTGTCGTTATTTTTCCTTTCTCATTTCTGACTCTGTTTGTGTAGATTCTCTTTTTCTCTTAATGAGTCTGGCTAGGGGTTTATCTATTTTGTTTATTTTTTCAAAGAACCAGCTTTTGGTTTCATTGATTTTTTCTATTGTTTAATTCTTCTCAATTTTATTTATTTCTTCTCTGATCTTTATTGTCTCTCATTGTGGTGACTTTGGGCCTCATTTGTTCTTCTTTTTCCAATTTCAATAATTGTGTCTTTAGGCTGTTCATTTGGGAATGTTCTTCCTTCTTTAAATAGGCCTGGATTGCAATATACTTTCCTCATAGAACTGCCTTTGCTGCATCCCACAGAAGTTGTGGCTTTGTGTTGTTGTCATTAGTCTCCATATATTCTTTGATTTCTGTTTTGATTTGGTCGTTAACCCATTGATTAATTAGGAGAATGTTGTTAAGTCTCCATGTATTTGTGAGCCTTTTTGATTTCTTTCTAAAATTTATTTCTATTTTATACCTTTGTGATCTGAGAAGTTGGTAGGATTTCAATATTTTTGAATTTATTGTGGTTCTTTTTGTGGCCTAGTATGTGGTCTATTCTGGAAAATGTTCCATGTGCACTTGAGAAGAATGTGTATCCTGCTGCTTTTGGGTGCAGAGTTCTGTAGATATCTGTTAGGTCCATCTGGTCTAGTGTGTTGTTCAGTGCCTCTGTGTCTTTACTTATCCTCTGCCTGGTTGATCTGTCCTTTCGAGTGAGTGGTGTGTTGAAGTCTCCTAAAATGAATGCATTGCTTTCTATTTCCTCCTTCAATTCTGTTAGTATTTGTTTCACATATGCTGGTGCTTCTGTGTTGGGTGCATATATATTTATAATGGTTATATCTTCTTGTTGGACTGACCCCTGTATCATTATTTAATGCCCTTCTTTATCTCTTGCTACTTTCTTTGTTTTGAAGTCTATTTTATCTGATACAAGTACTGCAACACCTGCTTTTTTCTCTTTGTTGTTTGCATGAAATATCTTTTTCCATCCCTTCACTTTTAGTCTGTGTATAACTTTGGGTTTGAGGTGAGTCTCTTGTAAGCAGCATATAGATGGGTCTTGCTTTTTTATCCACTCTGTTACTCTGTGTCTTTTGATTGGTTCATTCAGTCCATTTACATTTAGGGTGATTATTGATAGATATGTACTTATTGCCATTGCTGGCTTTAGATTCGTGGTTACCAAAGGTTCAAGGGTTGCCTCTTTACTATCTAAGAATCTAACTTAACTTTCTTGTTAAGTTATTGTGAACGCCGTCTGGTGTTTCTTTATCTCTCCCTTCCTATTCTTCCTCCTCCTTTCTTTATGCATTACGTGTTTTATTCTTTGCCTTTAGTTAGTATTTGGATGGTCTGCTTTCTTTTTTTTTTTTAACAATTTATTTTGCTATCATTAACCTACAATTACATGAGCAATATTATGGTGATTAAACTCCCCCCTTCATGGTCTGCTTTCTTTGCTATGATTTTATTTTCTCTGGTGACATCTTTTTAGCCTTAGGGGTTCTTCCCTCTAGAGCAGTCCGTTTAAGATATCCTGTAGTGGCGGTTTATGAGAGGGAAACTCTCTCAACTTTCGTTTGTCTGGGAATTGTTTACCGTCCATCGTATTTAAATGACAGTCATGCTGAATACAGTATTCTTGGTTCGAGGCCCTTCTGTTTCATTATGTTAAATATATCATGCCATTCTCTTCTGGCATGTAATGTTTCTGTTGAGAAGTCTGATGACAGTCTGATGGGTTTTCCTTTGTAGGTGATCTTTTTTCTCTCTCTAGCTGCCTTTAATACTCTGTCTTTATCTTTGATCTTTGCCATCTTAATTATTATGTGTCTTGGTGTTGTCTTCGTTGGTCCCATGTGTTGGGAGGTCTGTGGGCTTCCGTGGACTGCGAGACTATTTCCTTCCCCAGCGTGGGAAAGTTTTCAGCAATTATTTCTTCAAAGACGCTTTCTATCCCTTTTTCTCTCTCTTCTTCCTCTGGTACTCCTATAATGCGAATATTGCTCCGTTTGGATTGGTCACACAGTTCTCTTAATATTCTTTCATTCTTAGAGATCCTTTTATCTTTCTCTGCCTCAGCTTCTTTGTACTCCTGTTCTCTAATTTGTATTTCATTGACAGTCTCTTGTACCTCATCCAGTCTGCTGTTAAGCCCGTCGATGGCTTGTCTCATTTCTGCATAGTCTTTCCTCATTTCCTCCCTCAGCTCTTGCATATTTTTCTGTAGATTCGTCAGCATGGCTATGACTTTTTTTCTGAATTCTTTTTCAGGAAGACTGTGCATGTCCATTACTTTAGGTTCTCTCTCTGGGGTTGTCTGTGTTTGGAGCTTTGTCTGTACCATATTCCTCTGTCTTTTCATGGCTATAGAATTGGTTGCTTGTAGTTGTCCCGTATGTCATGCGGGCTCTTTATGACTTTAAAACGGAAAGAGAAGAAAGAAGAGAAAAAAATACTAATAATAAAAAAATGGAGAAAGAAAGAAAGAAAAGAAAGGAAAGAATAAACAGCAAAATCTAACAACAAAAAAAAACAAACGCCCACCTGGAGTGGTTTTTGTGTGAATGCTGTAGGTGGCGCTGTTGCTCCACTGTTCCAGAGCTGTGGCCGCGCTGCTCCGCAAGGCCCTTTAAAGCTGTGGCCTGGTTGAGAATGAATGGGAGGCTGCTGAGCTCTGTGGGAGTCCTAAATATGGCTACCCTTTCCCAGTCGCCCGCTAAGGGGTCCGAAGCTCCCAGGACTCCCAGCCTGCTGGGCTGAGTGTGCCAGCGCGATGCGGTCCTCCGCTGGGCTTCTGTCTCTTGAAGACCGCTGAAGAAAAAGGGCGTGCTTTTCTTTTTTTTTTCTTCTCTTTTCTCCTTCCCTGAGCCGGCCACGAGCAACCAGGCACGTTCCCGCTGAGAACCTGCGCCCTCTGTCTCTCCGATCTCCGCTACACCGCGTTTTGTGTGTCTGTGCTCCTGGCACAGATTGCTGGGGCTGGTTATCTCCCGGGCCTGCACTTCCACTCCCTCCCGGCTCTGAATCCTCTCCTCCCGCCGGTGCGCTGGGTTGGGGGAGTGCTCGGGGCCTGCCGGGTCGCAGCTCTGTTTCTTTCCCGCCTCATCGGGTGCTGAGTGCTCTCCAGTGTGGCTGCCTGCCCGATGCCGAGTCGTCTCAGGTGTAGCTGCCCGCCGATGCGCCACCTCGCCGGGTGCCGAGTCCTCTCCAGTGTGGCTCCCCACTGGTGCGCCGGTTCGCCCGGTCCCGAGAGGTGTAGCTGCACGATGTGCGCTTTCCTGTGTGTTCTGGTCTCTCTTTTAGGAGTAGTTGTATTTGGTGTGTTTTCGTGGATAAATATAATGTTGGGAGGAAATTTCTCACCACACTGTTTACACCGCCATCTTCCCAGAAGTCCTTGGCGGACGGCGCTGCCCTCCGGTCCCCCGAATCCTGCGGCTCAGGTTCGAGCTGTCGCTGGGCTCTGCTGTGGCTCTCGCTGCGCGGGAGAGGCGCCTTTCCTCTTAATTTTTGATAATTGCACCATATAGCATTTGTTACTGTTCACTAATCTTAATTACCAACTTTGAGAACAGTTTGGAAAATTTACATTCATTCATTCATTCATCCAGCAAATTTTATCAGGCTCATGTTGTGTGTCATTCACCGAATAAGGCACTGTAAACGATCCCAAGTTGAATAAGACATGAGGTACACCCTGCATACACTTACCCAGGGCTAGGGCAGAATGTCTGCAGATGATGGAGGAACAATGTGTCATGTTAGTTCTGGGGCAGGAGTGAGTGCTTCCAGCCGTGGAGAGTCAGGGATGGCCCTTGACGTGTGTGTGATTGGGGCAGGAGGGAAGATGTTTAACGTGAGCAGTGGGATCGGTTCCGTGCAGGGCTGTCTAGCTCAGCCTGGGAGCAGGGAGCAGCCCAGCGGAGGTGGGAAGACCTCGTGTAGGAGATGAGTGATGACACAGTTGGCCAGGACTGGGTCAGTCCCCCGCCATGCTTCCTCCAGGGCTGAGGAGGTGAGCTATGTTTTGTCATGTGGTGGAGAGCCTGTGGAGATTTTTCAGCAGAGGAGATAGTTGAGCAGTCAGGACATTAAAGTGTCTGGATGATAATTAGGATCTTAACTAGGCTAGTGACTACTAGAAAGGAAGCAGGTAAAAATACGAGAGATCCCCAGGGCTGGTGCTGTATCGGCTGTCAGGGTTAGCTTTCATCTTGTGGAATGTGTGCAGAGTGCCTACAGCATGCCAGCTGCTCCTGTTCCGTCCCCACAGCAATGAGGTGTAGGTGCCATCCTACCCATTTTTCAGACGAGGAAGCTAAGGCTTAGTGTGGCTAAGAGAAATCTCCACCTCCACCATCCAATACCACACCCTTTAAAAATTGATTTGCAGCAACTTATAAAGAATACATGTAACAGGAAAACCCAGATGGATGAATAAACAAGAGCAAATGGACTATTTGGTTAGAAAAATAAAGCTAGAAAGAAGTTAGAACAGAAATATGTTCCATCATGCCCTGCACATTGCTGGAGGAAGCATCAGTTTTTACTCTGAACTTCCCAATTAAAGTGAAAGGGCAGCACGAACTGTTAGTTTTCCCAAATGCATAGAGCCCATTGCTCTGGAGAATTGAAAGAAATGGTTCTGGGGTGAGTGGGGACATAATACCAAGTCTTAAAGGCAGCCCTACGGTACGTGCACGCCAAGTTTCATGGGGTGGCTTCACATAAGAGGCCTTGATGCAGCTGTGTTGTGGAACACCAAAGCGCAATTTATAAGAGCCAGGGTTGTGACCCCAAAACACAGCTTCTTGTTGGTCCAGCTTAACCCAAGGATAAAATATAGAATAACCCAAGGACTAATACTTAACACCCTTTGTTGTAGTCACTGTTTTACATTTCTTTACTCCCAGAAGCAGTCAGCTGGTCACAGGCAGGGACCGTGTCTCACTCTGGTTTGATCAGTGGTAGGAAACCTTCAGGGAACGGACTGGGAACTGGCTGTGTCTGTGATTGGCCCAGGGGCATCACAGCCTTCTGCTTTGAATTCTATGTGCTCAGATAGTCAGATGCATTTAATTGAAGATCCAAGATTACAAATAAAGGGTTTGACCTTCTGAGGTAGTTTCCAGTAGCAGATGCACCAGCCTAGTGAAATGGCCATCGCAAGGGCCAGTCTGCTTCCAGCACTTACCGAGCCTTTAGAGAAATTTAATAAATTCAGCAGTGCTGAAAGTTTTCCTTTGTCTATTGCATTTGAGGCCAAGATGATTTTACACTACTGTGTTGTCATGATTATTGAGTCAGATCCAGAGATGTATGCATTTTCAAGAGAAAAGCAAAAATAGCAAACATATTCCATAACTTCAGTCTGTCCAGATAGCTATTCTCTATAATTTAGGCCAAAGTGCATTGTGATGCTATAATACCTTTTTTTCCCCCTAATGGCGGCTTTTTCTTTTTACGTATAGGAACTTGATAAAGAACTCCCAGTGCTTAAGCCGTATTTTATCGATGACCCTGAAGAAGTTGGAGTGAGGGAAGCTGGCTTGCGAGTCACATGGCTGGGCCATGCCTCGGTGATGGTGGAAATGGATGAGCTGGTGTTCCTCACCGATCCGATCTTCAGCTCCCGTGCTTCCCCATCGCAGCACATGGGACCAAAGCGCTTTCGTCGTCCCCCATGCGCCATAAGTGACCTCCCCCCTATAGATGCGGTCCTTATCAGTCACAACCACTATGACCACCTGGACTACAATTCTGTCATCGTTCTGAATGAGCGATTCGGTAATGAGCTGAGATGGTTTGTGCCTTTGGGTCTCCTCGACTGGATGCAGAAATGTGGCTGTGAGAATGTGATCGAGCTGGACTGGTGGGAGGAGAACTGTGTCCCCGGACACGATAAGGTCACCTTTGTCTTTACACCTTCCCAGCACTGGTGTAAAAGGACTCTAATGGATGACAACAAGGTCCTGTGGGGCAGCTGGTCCGTCTTGGGGCCTTGGAATCGATTTTTTTTTGCAGGAGACACTGGTTATTGTCCTGCTTTTGAAGAGATAGGAAAAAGATTTGGGCCTTTTGACCTTGCAGCTATCCCCATTGGAGCATATGCACCAAGGTATGTAGACCTCCTGCTGCATAATAAGTTAACTGAACTTAAAAGCAATGTAGTTATGCTTTTGTGATTTCAGTGGCAGACTTTGTTTTACATCGGTTGGGGGTCGGTGAATCGGAGTAAATTAAAATTTATTTTAAATTTAATTTTAATAAATTTTTTTGATGTAAAAAGTTTTAAGTCACAGCCATACCAGTTAAATATTCAAAATCAGAAATTATATTACCAAGAAAAAAGGACTATGGTTTAAGGAATGACTATCCCTAATCAGAAGTTTGCGCACCCTTCCAACTCAAGCTGACCCTATCAACTGTAGTTGCACCCGACTCTCCCTTCCCTGTGGGGGTACGTGCTCCCTGTGTAACCGCTCCCACTCGGCGACTGAACGCACCCACCCCGTCCGGCAGAGGAAGGGCCAGGAAGAGGCCTAGAGCGGTAGTCCTTGAGGTGATCTCCTCTCAGCGAGCGCTGAAGCTGATATCGCCGCATCTCACACTCACCCTCCACCCTTCGCTCTCTGCCCTCGCCACCCGTCTTCAGTTAAGGGTCACAATAGCACGCCAGACCTCGGAGACCCAGCCACTGCCTGGGTCTTTTCAAGATCTATTCAAGGAGAAGGGAAATGGTTGCAAAGAATTCAGTACAAAGAGAAAACAAACACTAATGGTAATAGAATCAGGGCTAATTAAGAAAGTTTTATTTTCTAAAATGCATGTACAGATACATGAAAATTGCATGCAGGATGGCATTTTATTTAGTCGGTCCTATAAGCAGAACACTAATACATAGTAGAACTGAGCAAGTCTGATCATTGGTTTCCATCTGATTTTGTTACCTTTTTAAGTTCACTATATTCATTTCTTCACTTTCTTATTAATGCTTCTTTCTTTTTTTTTTCATTTTAAGGGACTCAATATTTTTACCTTAAAAATTCTAAATCAATACAAGTGCCTGAATTTCACTTTTCCACTAAGCTATAATTCTGAATTCTAATGAAATCTCACAAAACATCAATGTTTTTACATTTACAGATCTATTTCAGAGTATTGATCTTTATGTCCTTAACATATTAGAGTATCTTACTTGTAATTATGAAAATAATTTTCCTACATAGCAGCATATAAATGTGTCAAGTATATGTGACGATACCATGTGTATGGCCTGACTGCACGAGCTCCCCAGCTCCCCCTTCCTGCCCGCGTTGTAGCTGTCTTGTTGCTAAGGTGGGAGGACAGGAGGACTGAGAATTACACTGTGGCAGCCTCTCCTGCGTCATTTCTCTGGTCAGTACTAAAGAGTTGTAGAAATAAGGTTATTTATCAACAAAACTGCAGAGTGCTGTAGGAAGTAAGAAGGACACCAAAAACAACTCCCAGTGATGTCTTCGCGATGTTACTTTTGGGATCTCCTGCCACCAGGTATTCTATCCAAGTCAGTCAGGATTTAAAATGTTTTAAGTTCTACACCAGAGTAAAAAATTTAAATTTCAGATAGACTTGAGGGTAGAAAGACTATGCCCACCCCTTTGATTTGCAGTAGTTTTTAAAAAAGAAGAGAAACACCAAAAAAATCCAGAGAAACACCGAAGACTGTTTTTCATCTTGCCCCAGTTCCGAGTGTCAGGAGACCACAGAGCAGCGCTTGTCTCGTCCGCTGCTGGAGAGAATGGGGAGGCTTTGTTTCTGGGCCCCACGGGGCGGCCACTCCCACTGGGAACAGCTGCCCTCCAGCTGCTGGAGATGGCGGCCTGGCCAGGAGCTGGCCTGTGAAGGGCAGGAGTGCCACGCGAGCCCAGACCCCTATCTACCTGCAGCGTTGGTGAGCAGCAGTGGACCCAGGAGTGAATAATGTGAAGATGGTGGTGGTTTCCTCTCCTAAACTCACGGCTGGCAAAGCAGAGGATCTGCGTGTCAATAATACTTTTCCCTTTGTGTCAGAGATGCTTCTTTCTCAGAAAAGTGTTATTTTTGTCAACTCTTTACCCTTGGGAGAATTTTATGAAGTAGATGCTGGACTTCATGCTTTCAATAAATTCTGTCTTGTTTGATCCTCCACCACTTTTCCAAGACGGGTATGATTTCTATTCACAGACAGGGACATGGAAGCTCAGAGAATTTGAAGGGACCTTGGAAAGGCATTCCCAGGAATTGGTAGGGCTGGCTTCCTACCCAGGCCCTCTACCTCCTGAGCCCTGGCCTTTCCCAGGCATCGGGCAGCCTGTTTCTACTCATATACCCTTTCTTCTTGCCAAACCAAACACCTTACTGTTCAGTTTTGTGATGTTTGAGTAAGTCCTTGAACAGTAACTTGATTTTTTTGCTCCCAATCTTTAAATACTGTCCACTTTTAAGAAGTTTTCTCATCAAGTCATTCATGTTCTTTTACAATTGGGAGTTCTGGTTCTAGTTCCTTACTCATTACTCAGATTCTTTAATTCGTACCAGGACTGCAAAATGCCTACTTTTTAGAGTAATGGCAAGACATATCTTCAGAATATATAAGTAAAGTCAAAGTTTGAGTGGAACAAAATCTTGTCATTCTAAGACTTTTGCTTGAGACTTATCTACTATGCAGCAGTTTGTACAATAAAAATTTTTTGTATTTTTCTAGCAGAAAAGTGAACATGAGACAATTTTGTCTGTGACTTATTCCTCTGCAGAATCTTAAAAGTTGATTAGATGAGCAGTAATGAGAATTCATTGTATATTTCAAAGGACAAATTGATAAATTATTATTTTCCATCAGGTGGTTTATGAAATACCAGCATGTAGACCCAGAGGAGGCTGTAAGGATTCACATTGACGTTCAAGCGAAGAAATCTGTGGCAATTCACTGGGGAACTTTTGCCTTAGCAAATGAGGTGAGTCTGATTGTGGTAAAAGGGACTTTGGTTACACGTTGGACTTTAGGGGTCGCTGGACCCTGCAGTGTTCAGACCATACTGCCGTCAGAACCCGTGCAGTCGTCATGGTCACATGAATTAAGGTGGTAAATCGTACTTAGGGCAACAATTTTGATATATAGTGGGGAAAACACTTAAGTGCATGGTGTTGTTGGCTTATTTCTGTAATTAATGAAGCATGTGTTTACATCACCAAAAATGTGTGTAGTCTTCGGAAGCAGAAAAGTGAAGCATCTCATCTTCCCTCTCAAGGAGAGGCTTTCATTCTAACATAAGATAGGACATGCACAGAGTGACTCTGACACAAGTAGAAAGGGGTAAAATGCTGTAAGGTGGGGAAGATAAAGTGGTCTCAGAGTCAGGGACTGTGACTGATGAGAGGGATCAGGGAGTGCTTCATGGAAGAAGTGACATTTGAACTTGGCTGTGAGAAGGTGAGGAGGAAGCATTTGAGGAGGAAAGGGAAGAGCATAGGGTCAGAGGCAGCAAGCATGGGAAGCAGTGAGGAATCAGTGCAGCTGGGAGGTGGATGTGACATGGGGGGCAATGGGGAACATAAAGCTGGACAGCTTGGAACTTTCTAGAAATGTTATTCATCCAGTAAACACTGATTGTCTGCTATGTACTAGGCATTGGGATAAATGGTGGTTTTACTCTTAGCCTAGTACAGAAGAACTGATTTTCCCTTAAGGTAGCTGAATCCTAGAACTCCCAGAGTTCTGGGATCAGACAGAAGGATGGCAAGAAGCCTTCTCTTACCTGGATCCAGGGCCTGCTGTGAACAAAATTTAGAAATGGATGGTTGAAGTTGGCTTCTCCTTTGCCATGTATGGCCTCTCTGTAGGAACCTTGTGTTTTCTTTAAGCACTCTGCCTCTGTCCTATTTCTGGCCTCTCCTCCCCCTTAGTTGCATCTTGTTCCAAAATTACCTAATACATGATCTGCCCACTCCTATTCTTCCAATCAAAATTCCCATCCCATGATGCAGCAGTCCTGAGCTACCCTGGGGGATGGAGTGCAGTGAATAAGTGAATGACCACGGGGATATGGAGGATGAGAGTATGTGTGTGTGTGTGTGTGCGCATGCACGCGTGTGTGCAGAGGGAAGTGTGACACTGGTTTCCAGGGGCATTCCACTATATTTGGTGGCAGATTCTTATTCCATATATATGTGTATATATGTTCCATAGATATATAGATATATGTTTCATATATATCTATATGATATATACCAGCAACTTAGATGAAGTAACAGTATTTCATTAAACTTGTGGAAGAGGAATCAGGATGACTCCTAGAGTCCGAACTAGCATGACTGGGAACAGTTCTGCCCTTTACTGAGATGGGGAGGACGAGCAGCAGACAGAAGACCTCAGTCTTTAAGCCTTGCTGTGCTATTCAGCCTTTAAGGATTATTCCTGTTATAAATGAACTAAATTAACTTCCATCTTTATTCTTTAACAAAACATGTAATAGATTTAGCAATTTGGAATTTGTTTACATTTTGACATTAGTTGAATAAACTTGACAACTACTAGTTTGTTAAATTATAAAGTAGATGGAATTTTCTGGGAGGATGTTGAGCCTATGATTTTAAACACTTTAAAATGACTTACATGTAAGTAATTATAGCGGCTCACTATAGAACAAGCAGATTGAGGTTGTCTTTAACTTGGCAACACTTTAAAATTGTACGAATAGTAACATCTCATATATCTAGAGAATTATAAACTTCTTAGATGATATATTTAAAGCACTAAAGAAACTCAGTAGTTCTGGTAGAAATAAATTTCAGGCATTACATGACCAGAGGCTGTATTTTGAGTATATTCTATTGTAGTATATCATAAAATAGTGATGCCTTTAAAAGGGAACTTATGAGTTGTCTGGGGCTGGCTGCCTGGCCCTCAAGGGATCCACAGTGCTGGAAGCTTCTGCTTTCACCGCTTGCTCTTAGTTATGTCTAATCCACCGTCTTGCTTTGTGCATAGTCCCTGTATGGCTGTGCAGCATTTAAGTGCCTGCCCCATGAAATTAGCTGTCTGTGCATTTCAAGCCACAGAAAATATTCCTGGTTCTTAGCACTTTACTAGCTGTCCCTTCTCAGTCCCTGCTGCTAATTCATCTCCCCTCGCTAGACAGTAAGCCCATGGACCTCTTCCTCATCAGTCTGAACGGCTTTAAATACCAGCCATCTGCTGTCCCCCTGTAGCCCAAGTGTTCCCTCATCATCGACATTTGTATACCCAACTGCCTGTTCGACAGACCCACGTGAATGTCTACTTGGTGGCAGAAATTTGAACCAGACTTCCTGATCTTCCCTCAAACCTGTTTCTCTGACATCTTGGTAAATGGCAATTCCCTCCTTCAAGTTACTCAGGCCAGAACCCTGCTCTCGCTCTCTTGTTTCTCCACCGTTTCACCACTCAGTTCAACTTTCAGATTATATTTACAGTGACCACTCTCACCACCACGAGAACGGCCCAAGTACATTGCAACCTTTACACCCTGATCAGATTGTGACACTGCCAGAATGACCTGGCAGCTTGGTACCACACACCTCCTTGCAGTTCTTTGACTGCTTAAACCTCACTCCCCCACACTTGTCACCTCCCATTTTCTCCACACCTCATCAAACACTCAGATACTGTCTCTTCTCTTACTCATTTCTCATCTGCCTCTGAGTGTGGGCTCCAGACACGCAAGGGTCACCGTCTGGCTCCCTGGCCTGCCTGCCCTACATAGGTGCTCAAAAGGTATTTGCCACTTGAAGGGCAGAGATGGACATACCACTGGCAATTAGATCAGAAACTGATTTTTATTCCTGCTTTGTACTGCCACATTTTTACAGGTCTTATAACTGGAATTGTGGGAAAAACCCTTTGAATAAAGGAAAAAAAGGTTGTTATACAATGTAAAGATTTAGACCAGAAGAGAAATAACTGGTGAAATGATTTACCCTTCAGTTTCTTTAATAACGATTTTATTCAGTAGTTAGAATAATACATTCAAGTGGTTTCAATTTGTTTCACTCTACTCAAATGTTTTCCAAGTATACTGCAACAGTGTGCTGCTGCCCTTACTTCCTGAGCTTCGAAAAGGAGCTTGGGATAGCCCACCTGTCAGATCTCTGCTCTCCATCCCTTTTTCACTCTCTGGACTACTGTGATACTTGCCTAGGATACTTGCCTAGGTGTCTGAGGATAACCCCTTTTTCAGCCAAAAATATGCTTACATATGTACTCTATTTCTATATTCAAAAACATTGGTGACATTTAACTCTCTGATGTTATCCTTGGCATTGATTCTCTTTAGATTGGAATTTCATGTAGTGAAGTAGTGATTAGATTTTGTGCAATCTGAGGATGTTCAATCTAAGCACCAAATTTGACATACTTGATGTTTAAAGTATGACATTTCTATTGATTTAATTAATGATTATTTAGAAAATGTGTTGACTCATTTGCTAATGCATCAATGAAAAGAAAAGGGCATTAAGTATTCATATACTGGTTATTTTAGTTTGAACTCTGATTTGAAGTATTCCCCATATATATGTATGGTTAATCTTTTTCCATTTTGTTTTTCTCTCTGCCCTTTGCCAGCATTACTTAGAGCCCCCACTGAAACTGAATGAGGCTTTAGAAAGATACGGACTAAAGAATGAAGACTTCTTTATCTTGAAGCACGGAGAATCAAGATACCTTAATACCGAGGATGAGAACTTTGAGTAAATATGAACAAGGGCGCTTTTAATGGAAAAGGCATCACCTTGTGTAATAAATTTGGAAAGACTAAAATTCATGAATATGAATGATTTATGAATTTTTACATTTGGAAAACTGCAAGTTTTATGTAATAGTACTTAGTAATATTTGCCAGGTTATATAAACAAAAAGCTTAGGGATGGGTCATTTAAACAGTGAACTTGGTGGTGTGGGTTTTAAATCACGTCTCTATGGTCTAAGCATTGCAGTGGAAATTTTTTTAGAATTCTAAGGTTAGGAAAAGCTGATTTTCAAGTCTCATTTCTGTTCTATTCTTAAAGGCCTTATCCAAGTTTAGTCTTTTACTAGATTTCTTCAGAGGGATTTCTACAATAGAAACAAACTTCTTGTATTCACATTAAATGATGAAAATTGATTCTCACATGCTTACAGCAATTCTTGCTCTATCAAGATTAGCCTGTATGCCAAATGTTGTGATTTATTTTTTTAAGCATAAACACAGGAATTTGGGCGAAGTTGGCATTTTTAAAGAATTTTTAAAGAGGGGAGTAGCATATTCTATTGCACGCTTACAATCCCCAAATCTATGGGCCCTCTGAGTTGGGCAGAGGAAGGGGAAGTTTGTAGTTACGAGAACATGATTTATGAAATGTTCTATTTTTAAAGTCAGACCTGCTAAGCACATATATAGCTGCAAGGAAATGTTTTACAAATTTAAATGCATATCTTAAATGTTAATAGACCATATATTTTGAATTAAATCTATCCTTTCCATAGATCATTTTTCCTCCATATATTCTTTTTACTGGTTTCTCAGCTCAAACTAGATATCACTAGAATTTATGAATATTTTGTTTTACATGATTCAGATGTCTTATTTTTATATTAAATGACCCCTAAGCACAGTTTCTACTTATATTAAGGCAGTGTAGAATACCAGTGATAAAAAAAGATGGTGAGTCTGGGAATCAGCTGACCTGAGTTTCAGTCCTGTGAGGCTCTGTAGTCCCTTGACGACTAAATCTTCCAAAGTGAGAGCTGACTAGATATATTTCAGACCCCTTCTATCTTCTTGCTCGTCTCAGCAAGATAAACTTTATTCACACAAAATTCTACACCAAACATACCCTGGCAGGGCTATTTTCACATATATATGCACACTACACATTAGCCACTTACCCTGAATTTCACTCCTGCTTCCACCGTGGATTTTCTGTGTAGCCTGAAACAAGTCACCTGTGCTCACTGTGCCTCAGTTTCCTCAAGTGCAACAAGAGGATCATTCTGACCTACCTCCAAAAATGTGAATTGTTTTTTTTTTAAAAAAACACTTTGAAAATCTAAGGGATAAAAATTATTTACCACTGCCTAACACAGGTAGATCCGAAAGCTGAAAATAGGCTAATGCTTTTGGTAATGTATTATTGTTCCTATTGCAGATTTAAGCACATATATTAAGACATTAAACACTGCGGTTTAACAACTTTATCACTCATTTTGTACATCTGGAGAGTAATAGCCAAAATAAATATAAATCTACATTTATCTACAAAGATGCAAATCAGTTAAGGAGAGATGTGTATGTCATGTATGTGAATGTGAGTGATTTGGTGGTACTAAAGCACAAAAAATTTCCCCATAAAACAAACTTCCAGGAAAAAAACTGAACAAGCATACTTTTTCACTGCAAAGGGACATTTTAGCAAGCGGACAGAAATGAAGATGTTAGATTTGTAGTGGACTAGCCTTGGGGCATATTTCCCCATTACTGCTTTACCTCTGCAGAATCTTACTCTGTTTAGTGGTTTCCAGCTTTTAACTTGTTATCCATTTTGAAGGGTTAATGTACAAAGCAAAAACAAATTTTGAAAAATAAGACAAGTCCATTCTTCCCTCCAAATATATGTTGAATACCTTTTAATCTGTGTTATCCTCTAAGTCAATTTCATTTCCCTCTTTGATTACCTAGCATCTATACCAACTTTTAAGACTGTATTGACGTTTCCCTTTCTCCTGTGGTAACTGAGGAACACTTTGATACTCCTCAGTGCCCAAGAAGGTGGGACCATCAATTATGAAAAATCACCCCTAATAAAATCCAACATGTGCCATGACCTACATAAAGACTATCTGTGTACTTTCTCTTTGTAATTCTTTCTGGGTAGTTAAAAATGACTCCCCTTTTCTCTAGCATTTTAACATTTCAGACTCAAGCTCTAATTTCCAGGAAATGTGATTGTTTATTCAAACTAATAGAGGAAAGGTCGAGATGGAGTTTTAGACTCTAGTGCTGCTAAAGCACATTGAAACCAAACACCGGTTTTAATGTGTGTACATTTTGAGTACATATTTTCATTAAAAAAGGCCAATTAAAAAAATTGTTATAAAGAAATGTGCCTTTCAGGGGAATTAATGCGTTTGCAGCGCTTTGAAGTATGATTCTTAACCATCATGTGTACACTGCTGCTGTATGCCAAGTGGGACCGTCCGTGTTCTCACCTTAACACTGAATCCTTTTTCTATTGTAAATTTTCTTCCAAGTTTGATTTCTGTATCAAGATAACCCTGACAATGCACATTCTTCTGTTTGAGGATTTGTGACTTCCTCTGGAAATCTATGTATTTACAAATGAAATTTAAAGTACTCTTACAGCTTTACTTCAAATACATGAGTAGTAAAGCTGCTGCCTGCATATGATTTACTTAATACTAAGCATGGTGGTGCTCATGAACTTGAATATTATAAAACCTGGCTGAATTCAAATATATCAATAAGTTATTATAGTACCTTATGGTATAAAAGTACTATTAAAAAAGAGCTGAAACTTTTTCATATTGTAATTTTAGCCCAATGAAAGATGGATGAAAATTAATGAATAAAGTACTCTAAAGGGAGACTACATGTAGAACCTTGTGAGTTATTTTTTCCTTTTTATTTAAAAAAAGTTATAAAGGTTACGCTCATGGTAAAAAAATCAAACAGTGGAAGAAGGCATATGCAGAAAACTCATTTCCTCACTTTCAGCCCCACTTCCAGGAGTCTGGTAGGCACATTCACCCGTTTGTTCTTCTAAGAGCAGGTAACTGATTTTACCAGTTACCTATGGATGGGCATTTTGATTGATCCCAGTATTTCATACACAGCATCTGCACTTACTGGCACAGCAAATGGCAATGGTTGAGTACTAGGAAACATTTCTTCTAAACGTTTACAGCTGTCCTTGACAATAATAATATGACTAGGAAAGACCTGAAAGCGGTATGCCAGGCTGGCAGGTGGCCTCGAGAGCTCAGGATCTCATCCCTGCTAAACAGACAAAGTCCTTCTGACGGTAGTTCTGAAACAACTAATTCATCCCACGCTCATGCTGCCTCAGACAAGTAACTGCAATCATTTCAAATCACATAAAAAGGTCAGTTACTTCACACAAGGAAATGATTGAAGTATCTCAGCAAACAGCAGAAAAAAAAAGTTTCAGAACAAGTTCTTATGTTAGTTTGGTCTCAATAAAACAATCCAGAATAAACCAGAAGACCAAGGCAAGTTATAGCTGTGTTAATGATGAAACATGTTATTTAGTATTTCAATTCAGCAGCTGAAAGTATACCTTTGTAAGGAAGATGAAAAAGTAAGGTGATGTATATTACTTCCAGCCTGCATGACTGATAAAATATGACCAACCAACCGGTTAGAATTTGGGTATTGTTACCTTTTCCCTCACATCTGCATCATGGTGATAAACTAAATCTCTCATTTTCTGGGCACAGTCTTCTCCATATAACAGGTAAAACAGTGAGCCTTTAGTGAAGTCAGACTGAGCAGCCAAACAGCCTTCCTTTTTGAGGCAGTTATTTATATTGTGAAATAGTGTGAGAACTCGAACAAGAATCTCCTTTGCCACGTGGCTGTCATAAAGGGAAAGGAATGATGAATCCACCTGAAATAGGAAATAGATATTTCAATATGTGAAAATATTTTTCATATACATTTTCATTTTAAAATTGCATTCACTAAATTTTAAAAATCAGAAAATTATCCCTAAGATTGCACACCATAAAGTAAAATCTTATGCACCCCTATCATGTATCCAAATGGAAAAAAGAGGTTTCCTGTTTTAACTGAAAAACACTATTTCCTTGAAAGCCTAGAATGTCATTTGGGAAAACACCCATTTCCTTTTTACGATCCATCAGACAGTGTTCATGGGAACTCATGAATTCACCAGGCAAGCATTTACTGTGCACATACCCTGCAGGGCACAGGGATGAGAAAACAGACACAAAAGGGTCCTTTTCTACAGGAGTCAAGGCCCATTCTATTTCAGCACCACCTTTGCTGCCTTTAGTGTACGTATCACCGCTTTTAAGCCTCTTGTTTGTTTCTCACATTTTGTTTGGTGTGGCTCTTCTCCGCAGACTAAGCTCTAACAGGACAAACCCCACGCCCTGCTGGGTTCAAGAGTGTTTCCTGGCACATGCCGGGGACTTGACAGATGCTAGTGCTTCAGTGGCTATTAAGATACATGTGAACATAAAAAGGTCAAGTATAAAAGATGTGATGACATTAGCATACCCCAAAATTGGGTAGAGAGAGAAAAATGGTAATTTGTTGTCACTAGGGAGAAATTTTCAAAAATGATCTTTAAAGGTAAAATATGCTCACTATAGGAAACGTAGGAAATTCACACAGGCAAAAAAGAACCAAAAAAAAAACCACCTGTAATATTGTTGCTTAGGGATAATCTCTGTTAACATTTTGAGATAAATCTTTTCAGGTCGGTGTGTCTAAATCTATGTGTTTGTAATATTTACAAAACAAATATGTAAGCTATTTACCTGGGCACCAAGTAGTCTTTCTGCCATGGCTGGATTTTCAGACAAATTCAAGAGCAGTTTCAAAACTTGAACCTGAAATAAAAATAATATTGATTTATTACAGACCAGCAAGCATGAATTCTCTCTCCCCTGCATTCTGTCCCCTCACCATGTCCATGTTTTAAAGTCCTGCCTATGCTTCAAGGTCGGGCTCATCCTCTCCTCTTGGCAGTACTCGCTCTCTGAACCCTTCCACACTTGGCACCACTCTCGGAGCACTTACCACACAGCAGTGTCACTTAAACCCTGTTGTTCCAATTACAGTGTTAGAGAGAGAGAATATTATGAATTTGTCTTCATTATCCACCCCCAACCCACACACATACCTAACTGACACATGGTAAGTTTAACATAAATTATCTTTGTTATGATTACTGTTAAGTGAAACATGATCTCTGGAACAAAAAAGTAATCTCTCAAAGGTTAGTTTATTTCTATTTTAAAATATGAAAATTTTGAAACAGTTTTGTTACCAAGACTAAATAGATGATGGTATGGCTCTTTTCAGTAGGTTACTATGAATCTTTGAGCTTATTTTTTTATGTGAAAAATATTTTCTCATCATTTAAATAGGCAATGATTTAATCAGCAAACAAATGTTAACCTACAGCTGAGTAGCTAAATTATCAGCATGCTTACCTCTTACGCCTGTTAAGTCAGGACTGTATCCTACAGGGGACATGTTCTAAGACCCCCATTGGGAGCCTGAAACTGTGGACAGTACTGAACCATATATATACACTATGTTTTTTCCTATACATACATACCTATGATAAAGTTTAACTTCTAGACACAGTAAGATACTGATAATAAAACAATTGTAACATACTGTCATAAAAATGTGATTATAATCTTGAAATTTTATCTTACTGTACTGTACTCACCCTTCCTGTGAGATGATAAAATGCCTACATGATGAGATGAAGTGGGGTGAATGACGCAGGCACTGTTGACAGCGTTGGGCTAGTACTGACCCTTCCGACCAGATGTCAGAAGGAGGATCATCTGCTTCCACCCCGGGTAAGTGACACCGTGGGTGAGCGAGACCGCGGGGG